>JADLZN010004238.1:81110-187606 GCA_018155175.1 Sinocyclocheilus anophthalmus | reverse complement strand
TGACGTGAATGGGTGCTGTCAGAATGAGAATTAAAATAGCTGATAAAAATATCACATTAATCCACAAGTAATCCACACTACTCTAGTCCTTCACTTAATATCACGAGAAGTGAAAAGCTAAGCTTAACAAATTCATCATTAAGATGTTTTAACTTCAAACCGTTGCTTGTGGCTAAAATACGAGCCCTTATCATAAATAAATTGCATTTTCCATTGAACAAGTCATCTCATTTGAATCAGCTCTGTTTACAAGTGAAAACAGTCAAAGCTTAAACAAAGGTTTAAACAAATATGTCGGTGGATTTTGATGTGAGCGGACAACAGGGGATAATAAAAGCCAAGGACATTTTCACCAGATGAAGCATTATTATGGATTATGGACTATTATTTTTGCCAGAAGCAATGATTTAAAGTTAAATCATTAACTTGTATGGATTATTATTGTGGATTATCGTGATGTTTTTAATCAGATGTTTGGACTTTCATTCTGACGGCACAACATACTGTTCTGATGAAGCAAACAAATTCATCTGGATGCCTGGAGACAGCAGAGTACGCTTTAAGCAAATTATCATGATCTATTAGTATTATTTGGAGCTGAACTATTACTTTAATAATGTCTTCCTTCAATATCTTCTTTAGCAAGTACAAAAAAATTGTAAATCAGTAGGATACCATCATGGAGTTGCCTACCATGGCCTTTAAAAAGTTCATCTTAAACCCAAACCAAAAAAACCGGGGGTTTAGCCAATTGTTGTGCTTTTCGATAAAGAGTTACAATCTGGATTGGTGACTTTTAACAGCGCCGACCGACTGAAATTAGAACCTGTTATCCTAACATTCAAGCATCTCTCTGGTGTAAATTTCAAGACCAGAAACAGGGAAAACTGTCAAGACCCTGCATTCAGTGAGATGCATGCAGTTTATTATAAAAGATACAATACACTGAAAAGTTTGGAGTCATTTTTAAATGTTTTTTTGCAAATAAGTCTCTTATGATCAACATGGCTGCCATTTATTTAATCAAACGCCAAGCAAGTAACATTGTGCAAAAATGTTACAGTTCAAAAAACTGCTAATGATTAAATGTTATTCTAATATAATTTAAAGCTAAATTTAATTCCTGTGAGTCGTTATGTGTCACATGATCCTTAAGAAATCATTCATATATGCTGATTTGCATGCCTCAGAAACCTTATCAGTGCCTTTTTTTTTTCTGTAAAAGAAAAAAACTTGCCTTAGTGTTTCCCATGGGAAGCTCATGCATATACTAACCAGTCAAAATGTTTCGCACGGAGAAGATTGCAACAAAATCAATTATTTTTTTCAGAACAGGGACACATTAAATGATCAAAGTCAAGATCAAGGTCCCTTTATTCTATATAGCGCTTATTAACAATACAGATTGTGTCAACAGCACACACCTGAACAGCCATTAATAGGAAAGATAGGTGTGTCAATAATGCCAAAGATTTAATAGAAAGGGCAGCTAATAATTTGGTTCAGCTTAAAGACTTCAAGATTCATATTCAATTCAGCTTCAGATGTCATCATCCAGCACAGCTCAGTTTAAATAGCTATCTTTGCCCAATCATTTGCAATCAAGTAATGATATCGCCTGGAAATGATTTTTAAGGTCCCCAACTAAGCAAGCCAGAGGCCGACAGCCGGCAAGAGCAACCAACTCCAGAAGTGACAGAATGGAGAAAAAACCTTGGAGGAAACCAGGCTCAGTCGGGGGGCCAGTTCTTCTCTGACCAGACAAAACCAGCAGTTCAATTTCAGGCTGCAGCAAAGTCACATGTGCAGAGGACTCAACTGTTGTTTGGTTGAATCTGTCGTTCACTGTGAGTCGGGTCCCGTCGCCGTCTGTTCTGCGACAAGGTCTTAAGGGGATCTGTATGGGAGTCTTTTATGTTCCCTCCCCTCGGGGGCATAATGTTGTCCTGGTCTCCTCTGTCTTTCAGGGCTGTGGAGATCCTTTCTAGGTGCTGATCCACCATCTTGTTATTCTGGTTGAATAAATATGGACCGCCGGTGACTGCGGTGAAACTCCATCTTTGACAGCCAGGAAACTAACATTACATTTTAAATTAATATTAAAATATAAAATTGTAAAGTAGTGCAAAGATTCCTGTTTTTGCTGTACCTTTTGCGTCAAATAGCTAAATGCCCGCCTTGCGTGAGCTATGAGCTTTTTTTTGTAAACATCAACAAAAAACTTATTCCAACTCTTGATGGGTAGTGCATATATTAAAATGTATTTACTAATAACTACTAGTACTGATAACTCTAATAAAAAATAGAATATACTATGAATGCAATTTTATATTGATATTTATTTTAGTATAATAATATAACATTAACTCTATTGTATTGTATTGTATAAGTACATGTAATAACATTTATCTTGCATTAAATTAAATAATTGTAAATAGAAGATTTTTTAAAAGATGAACATATGAAAAAACATATGAACATGGGCTTTTAAAGTGATGAAATCTTGAGATATCTCCAGGATTCATTCAGTCTTCAGGCTCTTTGTACATATCAATAATCAGTGAACAGGATATAAGCTACTAAATCCCGCCTAGGGACCCCCACCCTCAGTGACTTACGGTCCGTGCACTCAGTGACCCGAACACATATGCTCAGCGAGAGCTGTGCCCAGATTGACCAAATCTGAGGTTTCTGTAAGGCTCAGACTCAAGTCTGGAGCCATGTGATTTGCAGGAAGGGGAAGGAGACCCCCTCCCTCAATCACTCTCTCCCCCCCAACCCAAACCTGCCACTGAGTGGCCCCTGCCAGGCTCTGTTTCCAGGAAAGGGGCCTAGTGGACAGGCGCAGGGGCCTGCATCAGGGAAAGCCTGGCTCATTGAGAAAAACAAAAACAGAGAGGGGAGGTGGGAAGACTCTCCCTCCTTACATAACAGTCTCTAGCAGTGAAAAAAAAGCCTCTCTCTCTACTACCACCGTACTTGAAACCCGTCTGTCTGCTCTTTACACAATGCCACACCCTATAGTTGGGCTCTGCTGGAACTTCAGCATTTGGGACGGTTTTATTTATTGGACAGAAAAGATACTCTTCCTTTAATTACTTATTTTAATTGCCAGCTGGATGCTCATTAGATGCATTGAGCATGGAAGTGACACGCACGCCTCAAGCTTGCAAAACTCTTTGCTGCTGTGCATGAATTTTAAGATGACAACATATAATAGCTGGAGGTAAACTGGGTTGTGCAATGCATATGTGTAAAGAACATGTAGTAATATTTATTAGGGTATTGGGGTTCAGAGGCACATACGATGCTCATACTAACAGTCTATGAAGTTGACACTTTACTGCCCTCCTCTGTGGTTACCTAACAATGCCCACGCGAAAAATAGTACAGTAGAAACTTATTATGTAAAGATTTCAAAGGCTAAGATCTATGAGCAGTTTCGTGTTTTCACTATTTGTATTTAAGTCTTTAAAGGGTTTTAATTCAAAACACATTGCAATAAGAAACATAGACCAATTTATGCTTTAGACAGGCCAATGATTATTCACAGATAACACAATGCTAAGTGTACTAGTTAGTGAAAAGCGAAATTTATAAAATATTATAAGTATTTTAAAGCATTGTATAAGTATGTTTAATGTATTAGCACCAACATAAATGTTTGGACCACTCTCAGGATTGAATAGGAATCATATATATATATATTTTTTTTGTAGAGTTGCAATAAGGATATGATCCTTGCCTTCGCTTTGCATGTTCCCGAACAGGAACTGAAGCAGACAAAAATGTCAACATGTCTACAAGAACACCGATACAACAAACCAAGAAAATAGTCATTGTCAAATTAACGACTCAACATATAATGAGTGATGCAGATGATTCTGATATTCATCTTCATAAACATTTTAATATTTTGATATGGTGCTTCGGTTATTATGGTAGTCAGTATATTAATATGCTTCTTTCGATACTAGCGTCAATGTTAGAAACTGTTTTTGCTGCTTAATATTTTTGAGAATTTTTTGTCAGGATCCTTTGATTAATAGGTATTTTCAAAGTAAGGTAATGTAGATTTCATGCATTCATTATGAATTAGATACATGCTAAAATAAACAGCACCCATCTGATAATAATGTATATGATTCAATATATGTTACACAGCATTAAAAATGTCATGATATTTCAGCACTCAGTTATTTTCTTTTACTTTAGGCAATTACTTTAATTTCCACAGGATGAATGTAATATATAATCAGTCAATGAACAAAGATAATTGTGAACACATTAGCAGCTCATATTTTAACATCCAGTAAACACACAATGAAATAACAAAACAAATGAATCCAAAAGGCCAGAGTTATGAATAATTCGTACAGCAAAGCATAAATTGTATATCTTAAACTATTACCAGTGCATGCTCAAAAATGATTACCACCAAAACTAGAGCTCAATTATATACACAGTGTCAATAGGAAACATTAGCCTAATTTCTTTAGGCAAATGAGTATTTTAATAAAACTTTCTCAAATCCAGAAAATACACATCGTTCCTTCCATTTTTCATAGCGATTTAAAAAGGGTAAATTATAGTTCCTAATAATATAATTCCTCTCAAAGCATTTCTCATGTTTAAATTAAATCATTCTGAATGACTTTTTACAATACAGATGTCAATGGAGACACATCAATGTCAGGAATAATATGCTCTATTATATTAACTAACATTTGACTGAAGGAGACTGCTGAGGTAACAGGGTGAACTGAATTCTTAAAAGTAATAAAATAAGAATATGCAGGCTATATACAATTATGACTAAACAGGGTTCATAAAAACGCTTCAGTGCAAATAGGTCACATCTGGATGGATTAATTATCCTATGAACTCTCAAATAATGTTATCTAAACTAGACTTTTGCACTGCATTTTTGCATTTAATGATGAGATCTTAAATAGAAGTGCTATATATAGGCCTGTATGTTAGTTTTCACAAAACTACCACCCTAAATCCTTTAGCTGGCTTGTTATCTTTGGAAATAACATCTCAGGAAGCTCAAACCCTGTCAAAAGCAACCCACCCAAAATGTGAATGCCTTTATATATTATGGGACTCAAATAACAGCCAGTATTTTACATTAATACTTTTTTTTTTTTAAATTTTTTTTTTTTTAAATGAATTTTACCACCTTCATGATGGGCGGGACGAAAACAGTCTTTCCCCTCACCAATCCCTCATTTACAGACATTTCTCTTAATTATCCACATTCAAAAACGTGATGAAAGTGACAGTGTCTAAAATGATTTATATGGAATATATATCTACGCATTGCAACATTAGAGAAGGTTTTGTGGCTTGAAGTTTTGTACATTTACAAACATGTCCGAATGCACTTGTTGATTCCAGTCTGGGAAGCAAGCTAAGATCATCCTTGTGACATTTTAGGGATATATACATTCTGTTCTTATTCATAAAGACTTGAGGAGACCGTCTTAGAACTCCTCATGTACGTTACGGGCATAGTCCATGAGTTTGCTGCCAGTGAAGTACTCGCTGTATTTAAGGATCTCCTCTAGTTCCAGGTTGTGGTTTTGGTTTTCATCCGCCACAGCAATCATCTGCTTGGCTTCATTCAGGGCGTTGTACTCATTCATAGGGTCCATGTATTCCTGTTTGACAGAAGGAATATCAGCAAGGCACAGATATTCATTCAAATGAGATGCTATAAATGTATTCTTATCCTTTAACAGCACTCATGAAAGAGGACCAACCTCCAGCTCTTCCATGGTTACAATCATATCATGGTTAGCGTCAATGACTTCTTCAAACTCCTTCTTCCTTTCACGAACCCAGTCGTCATCGATGTCTTGGGCCTGCTGATTCTCCACAGTTCCCACGGGGAGGGAGATAAATTCAGCAAGAGTCAACTTTCCATCTCCATCTTGATCTGTTTAGAAAACATATAGGGTTTGTTTGCCAATAAGAATCACAAGAAATGTGTTGCCATTTCTTGGGTATGAATTTCAGATTTATATGCTTACCAAGATCTCGGACGATCTCCTTGACCATGTATCTCAGCATGCCTCTGCTGTGCTCTGGATGCAGGAACGAGAGGAACTCCTCTTCATTCAGCAGCTGGTCAGCTGGAGGGTTATCTGCCTGGAACCAGCGATCCTTCAAGCTCTCCAGAACCTCCTGAGCTGTAGTGAGGCCATATTTTATTCATATCATTTTAAATGGCTTTGTTATGAGTACTAGACCATATCAGGCAAACATCTTCTACATTGAAACTTACTTTCTTCATCCACTTTCAATTCTTCATTGTTTTTTATCTTCTCAGCTACTTCTTTTTCATTAAAACCTTTGCTGGCCAAAAACTTCACACGGTATTCATCCCAAGTTACATGTTCTGCGAGAGAACAATTTGAGCAGATTCAATTGAAATTGGCAGTCAAGACCATTGTTAAGTGTTATGAAATCATCATGCCAGGATACATATTATTTTGCTCTAGTAAAACACAGGAAACCTTTTTAACTACAAATCATGTTTAAACTTACCTGAAATCTATTTCAACATTTCTACTTGACAAATAGTTTTATTATGCCATTGGTCTAAATAACAACATCCACTTACCATCCCCATCAGGGTCCACGGCACGAAAACTGAGCTTGTTTTCTTTAACGGCCTCCTGAAAATGTTCTTCTGTTTTCTCCATGATCCAGCGCTGCATTTCTTTAGCACTGACACTCCTGTCTTTATTAATATCCACCCTAGAAACCGAGAGTAAAGGTTTGATGATGCAGCTATAGGCACAATTAGGTGAAATTAGGTGATAAGATATTTATGGCATCATCACTTTAAAGTAATCAATCATTTGCTTAATGCATAGGATTGATTGTTTTTAAGGTCAGCATGAAACGGAAATTCACCCTTTTTTCTAAATGCATCTTATTGTGAACAATACATCCATACATATGTTTCATTCTTTTTTATTTATTCAAATTTTGTTTAGCTTGTAATTTAATCAAAATATCATAACCCAATCTTCCGACGAAGATACCAGACTTCTCTCTGGTGATGTATGAGGGACTTGTTCTTTTGACTGCAAGCTTGCATTAAGAGCTGCCTCTATCCAATCAACAGAACCCCGCCTTACATTTTTTCTATGCGTTTCACTCAGATGTATGTCACATTACAGAAGTCATCTGTCATCTAATTCTGTTTCATCACAACTTGCAATAATTGCTCACTGTTCATTGGGTTAAACTAGAAATGCCTTTAGAATGACACCCAAAGCACATCATGGGAAAATCGCATAGTTTCCACAGCTGTGTACATACTTGGTAAAGATTTCAATAAGTTTCTTCCTGTTCCGTCTGGGCTCGGAGTCCTCCTCAAACTCCTCCATCTCCTTCCCCAGAAACACCTCCTGATGAAAGTCTTTATTGAGGTGACCGTCCATTTCCATCTTCACACCGTTCAGATGGTCAGGTGGAAGGATCTCGTTGTCCTCTTTGCTGTTGGGGTGTTTGTCTTTTAACGCTGACATATTTGCTGGCCTGGCCTGAACATTCAAAGCCAGCATTGCAAATACTGCCAAAGTTGAGGTGCACAAAAGTTGAGGCTGAGATCTTCTCCGGTTAGACATGGTTTTACTGCTTAAACAGATGTAGGAACATTACGAAAATAAAAATAAAAATCACATATTAAGCCAAAATATCAGCTGATATATATATATATATACAGTATATATCTATATATATATATATATTATATTATACTATATTATTATATTAATACTATTAAACACCAGTCTAATTTATTTGCTGCGGTCTTTAAATGGTTTTGAGCACTTTAGCATGGTCAGACTGGGAAACCAGCTTAAATCAGCTTTTTTTTAATATTGAGAGCAATATCAAATATGAAAGACTTCTTTAGGACGCGGTGGACTGACAGAATTATACCCATTACTTTATTAGTAAGCGTTTAATATTAGCCTACTCAGTACTGAATCAGTATCAGCACATAATGTTTGACAACACCTGTCTCAATGCAGCTTGTGAACGGAAATAAATAACAAGCTAACGTTACCTACCTGTACGTTTGAACGGTCCTTTCCAAAAAGTAAGTATCAGATGAATGAACAGAAGCCAGTGGCCTGCTGTATTTAAAGCAGCTTGAGCGGACTGTTTATGTACACGTCGCCACTCGAGACCAAACGCTGCTCGCTGGAGCGGTTTATGGCCCTGAACGCGACGTCCTCCCTCTCTGGACTCAGATCACACACAAACACATACAGGACAGACCGATGACCGCAAGAGTTCACGAGGACTTACACCAGGAAGGCGTTGAGCAAAGAAACATTGCTACGTTGTCAGTATCGCGTGTCTTCTTCTTGTGTAACATTAGGTGCGGGATAACGCGGATACCGCGCACATATCGCCATCTACTGTACCAGCAGACCAATGCCTATGAAATATACACTGAGACAAATGTCTGTTTACCTTTCATATGTTTTTTTCTCTCACCATCTGTGCTGAAAGCCGTACTTGTTTAGATATCTCAGACTCACATTAGCTTCTTGTTATTCTCCATTGGGGGCCTGTTGAACAGTTACAGAAAATACATACAGTTTTAATTATGAACATGATGTGCTTGAGAATCCATGATGCATCACATACTAACAGTCCTGGACCTGGTGCAACGATTAAAATGTGGTGGCCGATAGACCCTGAGGTTAATCAGTCCCTAGTTGTGCTATTTTTCTGTGTGATGGAGAAGTACCTGCGCACTAGTGTGCTACCTTTGCCCAGAGCAGAAGAATGAATAGTTCAAATGAACTAAATAGATAAAATAGTTAGGATGTTCACCAAGGCTGCATTCATTTTTTGAATTAAAAATACAGTCAAAACAATAATACTGTGAAATAATATGAAATATTTAAAATAGTCTCAGAGAAATCAAACAACTGGTATAGAACTGCTTTAAAGCAATGTGATGTAAAAGTGATGTTTGACCAGCTGACTGATCTGGTTCTTTTAGAGAAGATATGAGCATTTCAATGAATTTATATGGGGTCATCTAATAACATGAAATGCCTCCATCTGCATGTATACATACTGAGAGTGTTATAAAAATATAGAACAAACCATATTTTTTTGTATCATACTTACCCCAAACTTTTAAACTGTCCCATCCCAGGAATAAATTACAATTTATAATATATTAAAATAGAAAACAATATTTCACAATATTAATGTTCATATATTGGTGTTTTCACTGTATTATAACACATGAAACAACTAGATAATAATATAATATAATACCAAACAAGTGCCAATTTTTGTATATTGATTTAATATACACGACATTTGCATATGAGTTATTACATAAAAACTATGGGGTTCCATTTGTCAAAAATGAGTCGACTGCTTTGTGTTTTGTACTATACATTTGTCTTTGTCTACATCGGGCCTACGTTTTCAGGTAAATCAGTATATGTCGGCCGTGTATGTTGTGTGTGCGTCGTCTTAATCTTCATCTGCCTGCTTTTTTCTCTTTCTTTATTAGTTCTGCTTCTTATATGTCTCTTGTTCTGTGCATCTTGTTGTTCTCCTAACGCGTCTTATTCTGTTCGTCGTCCTTATTGTTCTCTTGTTCTGTCGTCCTGTTCTGTCGTCCTAACTGTCGTCTTATTCTGTCGTCTTTACTGTCGTCTTGTTCTGTCGTCTTTACTGTCGTCTTGTTCTGTTGTCCTTACTGTCGTCTTGTTCTGTCGTCTTACTGTCGGCTTGTTCTGTCGTCCTAACTGTCGTCTTGTTCTGTCGTCCTTTTCTGTCGTCCTTTCTGTCGTCTTTTTCTGTCGTCTTGTTCTGTCGTCCTTTTTGTCGTCTTGTTCTGTCGTCCTGTTCTTTCTTCCTAACTGTCGTCCTGTTCTGTCGCCCTAACTGTCGTCCTGCTCTGTCGTCCTAACTGTCGTCTTATTCTGTCGTCCTTTTCTGTCGTCCTAACGTCGTTCTGTTCTGTCGGTCCTGTTCTGTCGTCCTTACTGTCGTCTTTACTGTCGTCTTGTTCTTTCGTCCTTATTGTCGTCTTGTTCTGTCGTCTTGTTCTTTCGTCTTGTTCTGTCGTCCTGTTCTGTCGTCCTAACTGTCGTCTTGTTCTGTCGTCCTAACTGTCGTCTTGTTCTGTCGTCCTAACTGTCGTCTTGTTCTGTCGTCCTAACTGTCGTCCTGTTCTGCTTGTCCTATCTGTCGTCTTATTCTGTCGTCCTAACTTTCGTCTTGTTCTGTCGTCCTAACTGTCGTCTTTTTCTGTTGTCCTTACTGTCGTCTTGTTCTGTTGTTCTTACTGTCGTCTTGTTCTGTCGTCTAACTTTCGTCTTGTTCTGTCGTCCTATCTGTCTTCTTGTTCTGTCGTCCTGTTCTTTCGTCTTAACTGTCGTCCTGTTCTGTCGTCCTAACGGTCGTCTTATTCTGCCTCCATACCTTAATCAGCTCAGTAAAGTTAGTTTCACATTTCATATTTGACTAGGCTGCTTTAGGAACCGTCTGCAAATTCATCTCACAGTACAAAACGAAGTACAATAATTCATTCAAATTAATGTTCACAGGACTATAGTAAATGCCTAGTGGGCAAACTGACTAGATATATTTTGCCAATGTCTCGCCTTAGACAATACTTCCAACATCTCCCTTACAGACTGTACAGTACACAAATATTTTCATTAAAAATTATTATTGGGGAGTGCTACTGTATGTTTTTTCGGTGCATGTTCCAAAAGAGTGTTGTAGGTTGTATGAATGACTGACAATCATTGACAGGGACAGTTTTGCCAAGGTCTAAACCTGGCGTATTAGTGGTTACCCAGTGCCACAAATAATGTGGTAAGTAAACAGAAAAAAACTACTGTATTCACCAAAACTTTTTCATGTTCCAAAGGGTGGAAAAGTAATCGTTCCTAGATACAAGAACTGACTTACGATGTGTGAGGATCTTTGACAATACCGTTCCGTGTCATAATGTACAGTACACAATTATATTTTCATAAAAATACTGTAGTAGCAGAGAACCGTTGGCATCGCTTAAACATAACAAAAAAACCTATGGGGAACTTACTAGGGGCAAAACTACACTAAATATCCGCCCGGCCTTTTGGCTCCATGCTATAAACCCACCTTGGCGAATTACGTGCAGGTTTATTTAAAAGAAGACTATGATTGATGATACTGTACTACTGATGGGCAAAAGTGATACGGTGAAATGCTCACACCTTCGGATAGACAGAGACAACGATCGAGAGGAGAATCCTTGTAACTAGCCTGGATTACAGCAGGTAGAAATTAACAAAGCCTTAATTTATAAATTACAGTAATTACCTTTTTTAAATTTGGTGTACTGTACTCAGTAAAGGGAATGACAAATATCACCTGATAAGCCAGTCTCACTATAGGAATGTACTACAACCGGTTTGGAACTGAAACAAACGCTATTGATAAATAGTACTGGAATTACTGGAATACATTAAAGGAGGTATGAGCAAAATTTCACAAATCACAAGTCGGTCTTGTAACTGCAAATGTACTACAACCTACAAAAAAACTGTGTACAGTAATTTTTATGAAAATAATTTTGTACTGTACATAGGCCTATATGACGAGAGATAATGCCAAAATATCGCATGTCAGTATCTAGGAACATACTACAACATTTGGAACATGAAAGCTTTTTGGTGATTACAGTAGTTTTTTTTATTTTCTAAACATTAATTTAATTAATTATTAAACGTTTTGACTGTGAGGTAAAGTTGCAGACTAATATGACTGTGAAACTAACCGACAGAAAAGACGGTGGTAAAGACGACAAAATAATAGTGTGAGTGAGTGACATGGTGTCCCAATATGGTGACCCATACTCAAGAATTAGTGCGTCTGCATTTACCCATAAAACAAGGCACACTTCACAGCAAGTGAACACACACAAAACCGTGAACACACACCGGAGCACCTGGGCAGCCATTTATGCGGCGCGCCCGGATCAGTTTGTGTTCCTGAGTGCTTGCTCACTGGCCACCTCAGTCCGTGTAGTTGCATGTGGTAGAGACGCTGTAAATTCACTCCCCCCGCCTCCGATCCCTGCCGGTACGAGAGTCGAACCCACAACCTTTGGGTTATGAGTCCGATTTTCTAACCATTAGGCCACGACTTCCCACCATAAGATGACAGTTAGGTTGACAGTAAAGACGACAGTAAGGATGACAGAACAAGATGACTGTAAGGACGACAGAACAAGACTACAGTAAGGAAGACAGAACAGGACGACAGTTAGGACGACAGAACAAGAAGGCGAGTAGGGACAACAGAACCAAGACGACAGTAAGGACGACAGAATAAGACCATAGTTTTGGAACGACAGAAACAGACGACAGTTAGGACGACAGAACAATACGACAGTTAGGACGACAGGAAAAGATGACAGTTAGGACGACAGAACAAGACGACAGTTAGGACGACAGAACAGGACGACAGTTAGGACGACAGAACAAGAAGACAGATAGGACGACAGAACAAGACGAAGACTAAGATGACGGTAGGATACAGAACAGACGACATTCGACACAGAACGGACTACAGTTAGGACGACGGAACAAGATGACAGTTAGGACGACAGAACAGGACGACAGTTAGGACGACAGAACAAGACGACAGTTAGGACGACAGAACAAGACGACAGTTAGGACGACAGAATAAGATGACAGTTAGGATGACAGAACAAGATGACAGTTAGGACGACAGAACAAGACGACAATAAGGACGACAGAACAAGACGACAATAAGGACGACAGAATAATGACAGTTGGATGACACACCATATGACATCACCAAATACTACAATCGGCCGACAGTAATTAAATGACAGAGAAAAAGCAGGCAGGATGACAGATTAAGACGACGTCAACACACAACATACACGCCTACATATACTGATTTACCTGAACAAGTAGGCAATGACTGTAGACAAAGACAAATGTATAGTACAAAACACAAAGCAGTCGACTCATTTTTGACACAAATGGAACCTCATACAAAACTAGACTGACCAAATTTTGTCCAGAAATGGATTTGTTGCTGCATCTTTATTTCCAGCCACCAGAGGGAGGAAGAGCACCAAGGCATGTAGGATATCTCCCAGTATTGTTGCTCTACTGAGAGAGAGTGCTGTACACTTAACAAAGTTACACAAATCTGCATAATGTAATTTGTCACTTAGATTAATACGATCATGCATTTTACATTAATGTGTAACAGTAAGAACAATAATTGATCAATAACATGAACAGATTGTGGTTATATTGTAGAAATACTATCAGGATCACTAAAATTACACTCCCTAAATGCCATGTTTTGCAAGTTGTTGCATATAATGGGAAAATATTGTTTGTACTGTGGAATATGTTTCTGACACAGTCATCTTTGTATTTGTACATGCAGATGGATGTAGTTCTAGTTATTAGGTGACTCCACATCAATTCATATAAACATTCAGCTCTTCTCTAAAAGACCAAGATATCTAGTCAGCTGGTCAAACATCACTTTACTGCCTTGAAGCAGTTCTTTCTGAGTTGTTAGAATTGGAATGTGACTAAATGTCACATGTAGAGAGCTACTGCAAAGTAGGACACTACACCACACACACACACACACACACACACACAGATTTACACCTACACACATGAACACGCATTCCCTAGAGTCTGCCTGCCAAAAAGCTCTCCCTCAAGACTTGAGTATTTCATTAGTGAGATAAAACAGGGCTGAGCCCACTGAGGTTGCCAGTTTCACTGATGAGGAAAAGAGAAGCAGGGGAATCAGAAAGAAAGAGAGAGAGACAGAGAGGGGGCTGTGATAAACTCTGCTGCAAGCCCTCCTGTAAGCAGAGTGAGAGAGTGCAGGAGCAACAGCATAAGATCTGGAGAGGGTGAAAACACAACTGTGAGCAAGACCTACCACAAAGTCCACACAGATCTCGCACTTTGAGGTGAGCGTGCATGTGTTTTTGTCACCCTGCAGAACTGGGCTGATGCATTTAGGTGCGATCGTCCCGTCAAGTGCTTCTCTGCTTTGAAGTTGGCCGTGGGGGACCGGTTTTTTCCCTGCAAGGAAAAAAAGGCAAGAGAAGGCCAAAAGCTACAAAAACTGGAGTGTTTCCAACTTCCAATTCCCTCAGGACATTTTTCCCCCCCCCACCTCGGCTTCAAGAAGGAAGCACATGTGAAGACTGATGGGGCAAGACCTCAGCATTGCTTACCAGAAAATCGGCTCAGATGCATCACTGCAGAGACATCCCAGTAGAAGCGAGACGGAGGTAAAGAACCAGAGAGAAAGTGAGAGGGAATCTGAGTAATTTCCATCCATTCCCCCCTTCCCACATTGGGACCTTCTTCAGTTGCCCTCTGCTACCCCCCGTGGGGCAGGAAGCGTGAAAAATCTCACTAATGGGTTTATTTGCTGTCAGCTCAGCGACGACCTGCCATTTCCCAGGACCACTCTACACTTGACACATTTCATAGTCGAGTAAGCTTTGCTTTGTTTTTGCCTAAAGAGCCCTTGCTTCACACTGCTGGCAGTTGAGAAGATCAAGACCAGGCTGAGGTATCAGGTGGAGTGGACAAGTCTGTTAATCACTTTGCCTGCCTATTACAGTATTCTTCTCGCTGTTCCTTTGTATTTCTCGAAGTCGAGAACTTCCCGCGGTGAGAAAGAGTCTGCTTTCTGACCCAACTACGGTGTTCTGGCTGGTGGGCTGAAGATGCGTTGCTGGCTGCTAGCTGTGGTGACGGCAGTGCTCTGGAGCCAGTGCATCCTTCTAGGGTGGGCTGAAGGCAGGAAGATGCGTAAGAGGCCGAAGGAGCTTGCTCCGCAGCACACCGAAGCATTCAACACCACTATTTCCAACAGTGAGGAGCTGGATGGCAGCACAAAGGTATATGCCATAATAGTTTCTCATTGCTTTTCTTATATGTTTAAGCTATGCTCATTTCCCAGCTCTGCACATGAAACTGCTTCTGATTCCACATCAGAAGTGTTCTATTATTGTTTTATATAAGATCATTTTTAGAAAAAATATTTGAAATTGTCCTTTTAGAGCTACAACAGCTTGTTACTGAGGCAGCATCCTCAAAAGTGCATATTTGTACCTTACCCCTAAAAAGTGTTTATTATTACCTTAAGTACATGTTAGTATCTTAACGTACTAATATGCAGTCAACAGTGTAATTTTTAAGGTATGGCCCATGGGACAAGCTAAAGGTACAATTTTTGCATATTTTCAGGGTATGTCATATGGCTGCTATTTATTCTGTTTTTGAAGATGGTTGATTTTTGCAACTGGCTTGTTCTATCATGTGTATTCATTTTACTAACAAACTTCTGATATTGCAGTAATCACTCAATCTCAAGGTTGTGAAAACTCACAGACCACTGATGCCACTGTTACTATGTTTTACATGTCTTGGGGCTCTGTTTTATTGAGAACCTCACCCTAACTGGGTACTAAAATTGCATGAAAAATGATAGAAGACACGATACAACACATTGGTTATATACATTACCGTTCAAAAATTTGCGGTCAGTAAGATTTTTTTTTTTTGCTTTAAATTAATCCAATGTGACAGTAAAGACATTTTTAATGTTACAGAAGATT
The DNA here is from genome assembly GCA_018155175.1 of Sinocyclocheilus anophthalmus. Classification (NCBI taxonomy): domain Eukaryota; kingdom Metazoa; phylum Chordata; class Actinopteri; order Cypriniformes; family Cyprinidae; genus Sinocyclocheilus; species Sinocyclocheilus anophthalmus. The sequence continues at coordinate 171,906 of JADLZN010004238.1, read as the reverse complement.
TCTATTTCAAATAAATGCTGTTCTTTTTTTATTTTTTATTACTAATTCACGAATCCTGAAAAAAACTAAATTCATTGTTTCCACAAAAAAATCAAGCGGACAACCATTTTAAAAATTGATAATAAGAAGAAATATTTCTTGAGCGCCAAATCAGCATATTAGAAAGATTTCTGAAGGATGTGACACTGAAGACTAGAGTAATGCCTGCGGAAAGGATTCACAGGCAATGCACAGAATAATAAATTATATTCCTTAAATGCACTTTAAGTTATTTAGATAAAAAACATCTGCCAAATGTGTAAATGTAATGCATTTAGCGACCAATCATTCCTCACAGTGTGTCAAAATCACCCTGTTACAGCCAGGCAGAGAAAATACCCCAGAGGGATGTGTTTTAATTGTTAAATATGTCAGCACACTCATCAGAAAGCAAAGCCGACTGCATTTGGCACTTACAGTTGTCTCTCATACTTTGTAAATGCGCCTGAGCAGAAGTCGTCAGCTGCTTTGCAAACTTTGACTATTTAAACAAGCTTACAGAGCGAGCTCATCCAAAGCCCATGATGGAAATGCTACAAGCATTTTTGATTAGCTTGGCACAGGAGGGCAAGGAGGGCTATATACAGTATATATATATATATAATTATTAGAATACGACACAATTACCATTAATTTCTATCTGCATAAACCTTGGAAAATGTCATATCGTGTTGAATTATTGTGAATAAGTGCACTGACATTTTCTGGCGTCACCAAGGCCAACATATTACTATTCCAATTCTGTACTTGTTTATTGCTCCTGTATTGTTTAGATATCAGGGTTTCCATTGGAAAATTAGCTCCTGTCTCAGCCCACCCATAGAGTTGGCATTGTCAAGTAACTCCCAGCTACCCCTGTGCCAACCACTCTCACTATAACTGCTTCAGTGATTTTGCTGACAAGGGTTATTGTCTTATGGAGTTTTTACACTTCACTGAAGTATGTTGTGACAGTCTGGTTGTGTCTTATCTCCAAACTGTGTTTATTTCGACATTAATATGAAGAATTTTCAAAAAGGGACAGTCAAAATGTGTGTGTGTGTCTTTGTATATAATATGTACTGTAATTTTTTTTGAAGCTTTAAATCAAAGAAAGATTAAGTATGCTTTACAAGAACATACTATTTCAGTCTTATCTAATTTTGTGTTTAACTCAACGTTACTTGCAATGTTCTTTGTAATTATTTATGAAATTTCTGAGTGAAAGTTGTTTAAAATGAAACCCTGCACCATTTAGGGTCAGTAAGACTTTTTTCCATTAAATTGATCAAATGTGACATAAAAGACAGTAAAAGAAGCCTATTGACCTTGAGTCCAACTCTCGATGCTGTACCTTCACTGCATCCCAGGTGTGTCCTTCACTACTTTCTCCACCTCGTCTCCTCATCTTTATGGCCCAGCACAGGCAGTCTGCCATGATGTAATTCCTGGGAAGGTTAGGTGGGGAGATTTTTAAAGACCCTTGGCAGAGCTCTTTCCCAGCCCATTGATTCTGTCATTCACAGGCCAGGCTGACTCCGCTGTGTCTGGGACATCCGATAGGGGCGGTGCGGCCCCCTGAAAAAACTGGGGCATCAGGCCGCATAAGCCCCTCACAAAGCCTCACAGAAAGGGTCCTGAAAGAGGACACCTCGAGAAGGATTAGTCACTCTCCCTCCCCTTGGTTACATTATTTTCATCTTGTCCCGTACAATCAAAGAGTAATGACATAATCACTCTAAAACCCAATGTTTTGCCAGATTTGTCACTGCCAGAAAGCGTCACTCGGGCTGGGAACCTTGGGTAACATTCATAGGGATGGAGAACATCTTTACAGGTATAGGTGGGTTTTGTTGGATCCATATGCTACTTGATATCCAGCCACCAATATATGTCATAGGCCTATTCGATTCTTAAAATCCCAATATCAGTCTTTTACTTTGTGGTTATTGTCCTGTAGATGTCACTGCGTTCTGCGTTTTTCATTTATATTTACTCATTTAGAAGGGGGTGATGAGGGCTTCATTCAAAATCAACACAGCCAGTGTAGTCTGATTCATGAACAAATGACTCTTATGAACTGTTCCTTTTAGTAAATCAAAAAACAAGCAATGCCACCACTCTAATTAGATTCACAGACAAATGGATCTTATGAGCAGGTTCATTTATTGAAGCAAAAAATACAGTGCAACCAGTGTAATGACAATAATGAGCCAGTTCTGTTTAGCGAATCAAACATAGCACAACCAGTGTAATTCGCCTCACGAATGAACAACTCTTATAGTGCAGTGCAACCAGTGTCGTTCGATTCATGAAACAAATGACCCTTATGAGCGGGTTGTTTTTAATGAATCAGAACATACTGCGTGACCAGTGTAGTTTAATTCACATAACAAAGAACTCTCTTGAGACGATTCTTTTAATGATTATTCGAAAAGATGGGTTACCTGTTTAAATCAAATGTTGCCCTGTCTATTATAGCCCTATATATTAATTAACAGAGATGTATTTTTTTATATGGCAGAAATATAGACTAATGAATCAGAATCAAGTTATATAGAATCAACAGTAGATTCTTATCGCAAGCTTGTGAATCTGAATCAAATCCAATCGAGAATCGATACACAGCCCTACACAAGAGTGACCAGTGAATAGTGATTTGTCTCTGTTTTGACTTGAGTAGTTGAAGAAGCCATGAAAACAATGTGTAAGATTTTATAAATGTGAAGTTTTTTTTATATTAAAAATGACTTTTTGCAAATGTGATTAATTGCAAAGAATATACATATTTTAATCCAGCCCTACTATTTACTTGAACAGCAGCCATTGGGACATTAACATTAGGACACAGAGTACAGGGAACAGAGGAACAGTACAGACATTAAATGGGGTACAAATTCACAATCACAAAACCCACAGGAATTATTTGCCATCCTAGTGAGTGCAGCATTACGGTACGTCGCTGTAGGTGTTTATCTGAAGTATTTCTCAGCTGTCCATTTGACCTACCACAGATAATAAGGGAAATGAGCACCAGCACAAACTAGCTCAACATTATAATTTGCACACAAAGCAGGTGTGATGCTGCAATCAGACTCTCTTCAACACTTTGACTTTTTTATGGCGAGAGGAGGGCAGGATAATTCCTCAGTAGATCTCATAATAAGACTTGTGGCTCTCTCTCCCCTCACATGTCTTCACTAGCCAGGAATGCACACTTGATATACATATAAATATCTAAACAATGTTTACCCTGGTACGATGGCATGGGACAGCGAGACCTAATAAAACAACACAAAGCCTCATTACCTCGCCTACATGTTAGTTTTGTAAAGTTACGAGTGTATTCTGACACATATATGTTGTTGTGCTTAGTACGAGTGAAGACAGAGAGTAAATTGGATTCAGACGTCTTTGATGTCACTGTTTAATGACCTGTGGGCCTATAATGCCCCCCCCCGAGTAATAACAAAGCGGTTAACTGCCTGTTTCACTGCTCATGTAAGAATGTGATGAAAGGAGCTTTATGGTAACTGCCAAACAAATATTCGACATACATGCGAAAGAAAAACTATCTATTGACCATTTGGAGTGTGTTAGTTATCAGACCTTGTCCACAGGGAAGGAATTACTGAATAATGAGGCCTCGGTAATGAAATATACAGTGGTGCCGGGTCTGTTACCTGTTAAATGATGGCCTTTGAAGCTTTCTGCTGCTTGATATCCAGCCAAATAATAATTTCTCTTTTCGTATCTCTATGTTCTGAGTTCCAAAGCAGTAATGACTTGGTACCAAAAGAAACCATAATTGCAGGTAAGAATCTGAGGTGTGGTGTGAATGCGTCCATATAATCAAACCCATAAATCTGTGTACCGACCCATAAAGCTGTGTTTGGGAACATACCATCATCGCAATTTGTTCTCTTGCACACATACCGTGTCCATGAGACTAAGGAAAGTGAATATTCATGTACAGCCATATTTGGTGCCCTTCATGGCTGTCTTTCATATGTCAGGGTATATATGAGAAATGGTGGGTGAATTGGGAAGTAATGGGCGTGTGACATGGAGGATGCACGCAAATCCGTCTATCTGTCGATATGGTAAAGGGGCATCCTTCCCCAAAGGCATGGGATGGGTAAAATCATCAAGCCATGCATGGATAAATGCACAGTCATGATACACCCTTCGAGAAACAGCAATAACTTTGGGAAAGCCCTCAGTCGCTGTTTCTCACTGTAAAGCACCTGTATAGTGTTTTTTGCCAACTATTTCTGATGTGTTTGTATTGCACGCTTTATTTATTTTTCAATGTAAACTGGTGTTATTTTTATGGGAACGGCTATTGCATCTTTGTATTGTTGACAATAGTCCTGAGGACCATGTTTTATACATGTTATTGTAAGTATTTTTAATTTTCAAATAGTATTTCAAACATAGACATTTGAATTTGGGGCTGAATGCTTTTACAAAATGTTACATTTAGACAGGAATAGACCTAATGGTTTGGTATTTTTAGTCAGTGTGTTACTGTAATGTCTGGTAAATTTTGGACCTGAGGTACAAAGATCAACAAACAGAAGCAATTTCTTCATAAAATGTCACTAAACCTAATGGTTATGTTAGAACAGACCCAGTTTGTGAAGTCTGGACTGTATACTTGTCACTGAGTTAATGTCAAATAAAAACATTTTGTGTCATTTTCGTACTAGACTGTGTAATGAAATGGATATGCAGCCTAGATGAGGTTATAAGGTTTTTCACAATTAAACACTGCTGCATAATTGTTGATTGTGGCCTCCAGGCAGATTTTTATGGCCGTGTTTATGTTTGCTGTGGCGTGCTGCCACAAAAATATAGTCTCTGATGGTTTTCTCTGAAAATAAACTGATTTTTTCTCTCTCTCTTTCTGAATACACAGTGAGCACTAAGAATTGTGGAGAAATGTTGCATTGTTAATCAAGCTAATTATCTGAACACAGTTCAAATCTAAAAATAATTCTGTTTAATATGTATATGTTGGAATTGTTATATTCTATTCTTACCTAAATAATGTTTTAAGACTATTAAGTTAATCATTTAAACGAATTACTAATTATTGCAATGCTTTTTCATCAATCCTCAGAAACAACTCTAACAATACACTAATAGGTGCACTGCAGATTTAATTGAATTGCCCAGGCACTTTGTTTTGGTAAACCCCAAAAAATTAAATTGCATTTGGCAAACCACCATTTACAATTAAACAGAAGTTTGACACGCTACATAAGTAAATGACTTTGTAATTACAGATTCCTGCTTGCACTTGCAGAAGAGTTAGCAGATACTTTTGAGACATTTAAAAGTTAGGGGCTGTTCATGGTGTGGACAAAAACAGACAGAAACATTCTTCAAAATGTCTTCTTTTGATTTCCACGGTTGAAAGGAAGATATGGAACAACGTGAGGTTAAGTAAATAACACAATTTTCATTTTTGGGTGAACCTTCTGACCAATTAATAAAAAAAATTAGCTGCAGGTTCTTGTGTTCATTTATTTATGTGAAAATAGCTTTGTGTTTGCTTAGTGGGGCTATTATAAAGTCTCTTTTCTCAGCTTTCTTTCAAACTCTCGTCGAACCTCTTTGCTTGACTTTTTTTACTCAGTCTCTAATGGAGCATTTGGCAGCTTTGCTCCACACAGCTCTGCTGTTTTAACAGCCCAAAAACAAACTCATCAGAGAAAAATCCACCCTATATGCTGAGATAATAACAGCTTGCCGTGATCTGTCATGATCTGAAATACTTCAGCGTACAGGGCTTTTCATACAAACCATGGTACCGCTGTCAACCGAATCGACTGTGTACACAGCACCCTGAAATATTGGAAAGTTTATCACACTGAGCAAACCACTGCACATTCCATATCAGCCTAAAGTCTCTGTGAAAATGTTCCTTTGTATCCAATAAAACATTTCAGAGAACTTTAACTGTATGTCCATACTTATAGAATCCTTGCTTTCTGACAGTCAGAGAATGGTCTATACTTTCTGAGTAAAGAACATGAGGGAACATGATGAAATGAGATTGCATGGATATAGATGTGTCTCCACAAACTTCTACGACGTTTCCGAGCAGCAACTTCAGGCAAGTTAATCCTTGTCTTGACAGAATTACGGATCCTCCCTGTACACCGACTGATCCAACTCTGATCATTCGAAGTGTTAATGGAAGTTCCTCGTATATTTTGAAGTGAATGTGTTGACTTGTCCACCTTGCCAATCTTGTGGAAACTGATTGTAACTCTCTTGGCGAGGCAAAAAGAGAGTACATTCCCCTTAAGCTTTAAGTTAGCTTCTGTGCTAGCATCTGTGGCTTATACTTCTATTTGGCACAGGAAATTAAACAACTCAATGAACCTGCCAAATTCGATATTGATCCTTAACAGAACCATGTTGAATCAACAGTATTTGGGGGGACTTCATGACCTGAGCATTTGTTCTTTTTGGTAATATTATTTTTATGGCACAACTAGCCTGCTCTGCGCTGCTTTGACATACTGATGATACAGTATGTATTTATAAAGCATTCCATAAAAGACAATGGAAAAGAAACAAATTATGTCTTCTCCCAGTGTTTGTGGAAGATCTGAGGGATTGCCTTCTGCTGTAACGGTATCTGTACAAATCTGTCTGTCTTTTGGCTGTCTCCAGGCTCCTAATTCACAACAATAACACTCAGACATCCAACATGCGAGAGGCTTGTGTGCTAGTTAAGTTGTTTATTTTGTCTCCTGTCACAAGAATAGAGAGAGAGAGAAAAAATTACACCCAAGCAAAAATATGAGCTTGTCTCATTCCAGTATGTATAAGAAAAACAAGGGGTTACTTTTTTACAGCTTAACATGAGGCAGGTCTTTCTGTGAAGAGATGCAGCGTGTTAGTTTAACAGATAAGTAATCCAGATCTCTGTGCCAAACCTAAACAAATTCCATTTCAGACAGCTCACCTCTACAACTTTTCTCTATCTCTGTTTCTATCTCAACCGCAGTCACTTGAAGTTTAGGGAAGGGCTCAAGGAGATTCAATTCATATTTGTGGTTACTGGGATTTATAAAGCCTTGCGTTTCATCTAAGTGAAAACATCGTCAGCTCCTCAGCATTGTTGGTGGTTAATTGGTCAAGTAACAATTATATTTATATAGTTATTTCAGATTTAGTTAAGTATTCTGGTGGAGTGTAAATTAAATTTGTGGGTACTGTGTCAAAATGCTATTCAATTAAAAGTCAAAGTATGTAGAGCGGGTCTTCACCTTTTAAATAAAAAAGAAACTTTTTCTTAGCTTTTGAAATTTATAGATGAAATTCAATGCACGAACAACAAGGAGATCGATCTTAATAACTGGGTAAATATGGAAACATTGTTACGGGGCTGACAAGACGTGAGACGTGCGGATCCATATGCAGGCTTTTATTAGGAGAAGACAGAGACGTGGTCATAAAACAGTCATGGGTCAGATAATGGCAGACAGGTATATGGCGGGCAAAAAACAAGAATAGTCCTAGGGCTAGCGTGGGTCGATGAACGGCAAACAGAATCAGAAGGGGCAAGACTAAGGGAGAAATCCAGGAAACCAGGCGAAGATCAGAAACCGAAAGAGACAGACAAGGCAAGACTAGGCTAAGGCAAGGTAAACTAACGAGGGCTCTGTAGTGTAGATATCAAATGATAAGCGCTAAACAATACTCAGCAGAGGGAAGGGATCAGAGTGAGTGTTAAATAGTGAGGGAGTGATATGAAACAGCTGGGTGCAATCAGTGTTGTGTGCAATTAGTGAACCAGCTGTGTGCAAACAGGGCTGTGAAGATGGGGATATGTGTCGGGAATGATATGCAACAGGTGAGTGCGAGAGTCTATGAAATGGGAAGGGTGACCTCTGATGGCTGGCAGAAGGAAGTTCATGGACCGGATTCGTGACAGAGCCCCCCCTCCCCCAAAGAAGCGGCTTCCAGACGCTCAAAAAACTTTTGATTCCGGAGGGCAGTGGAGTGGAGGCGGAAACAGGGGGAGGGATGAAGAGGGCCACCTAGAAGTGGAGAGACTGGGCACTGAGGCAGGACCGGCGGAACAGAGAACCAGGGCGGAGCCGGCAGCACAGGTGGAGCTGAAGACCACCACAGCAGAAAAGACGGGGCCGAAGATCCCCCCGGCGGAGCAGAAGACCACCAGAACAGGAATGAAGACCACCCGGTGGAGCAGAAGACCACCACGGCGGAGCGGAGGACCACCACGGCGGAGCTGAAGGAACAGAGAACCCCCTTGGTGATCCACAACGATCAGGAGACCATGGCGGAGACTGAAACAACGAGAGAGCAGAGACAGACAAAACAGACAGAACATTGGGGTTGATAGACAAGACTGAGCACATCAGGGGCAGCTCCGGCTGGGTCGGGACAAGGACAAAAGTTCACAAAAAAAAAAAACAAACGACCTCCTTGGCAGACACAAAGCACACAAAGAATTCACAAACGGCTTCCATAGCCAGGACAGGACAGGATGAGGATTCCCCGACGGCCTCACTAGCCGTGACAGGACAAGCAGGGAGTTCGCAAACGGCCTCAATAGCCATGACAGGACGAGCAGGGAGTTCGCAACCAGCCTCTATAGCCGTGACAGGACAGACAAAGAGCTCACAAACGGCCTCCATAGCAGTGACAGGACGAGCAGGGGTTCGCAAACGGCCTCTATAGCTGTGACAGGACGAGCAGGGAGTTCATAGGCGGTCTCCTTGGCCGGGACAGAACAGACAGAGAGTTTATAGGCGGCCTCCTTGGCTGGAACAGAATAGGCAGAGAGTTCATAGAGTTCCTTGGCCGGAACAGGACAGGCAGGAGGTTCATAGACGGCCTCCTTGGGCGGAACAGGACAGGCAGAGAGTTCATGGTCGGCCTCCTTGGGCGGAACAGGACAGGCAGAGAGTTCATAAACGGCCTCCTTGGCCATAACAAGACAGGCAGAGAGTTCATAAACGGCCTCCTTGGCCGGAACAGGACAGGCAGAGATGTTATGACGGCCTCTGGCCGGAACCAGGCAGGCAGAGAGTTCATAGACGGGCCTCCTTGGCGGAAACAGAGCAGGCAGAGAGTTCATAGGCGGCCTCCTTGGCCGGAACTGGACAGGCAGAGAGTTCATAGGCGGCATCCTTGGCCGGAACAGAACAGGCAGAGAGTTTATAGGCGGCCTCCTTGGCTGGAACAGAGCAGGCAGAGAGTTCATAGGTGGCCTCTTTGGCCGGAACAGGACAGGCAGAGAGTTTATAGCCGGCCTCCTTGGCCGGAACAGAACAGACAGAAAGTGCATTGCTGGGCGCCACCACCACGCAAGGAACTGAAGCAAGTGTCGCCATCTCGGGAGGTTCTGCAACCTGCGCCGCCACCTCTGAAGAGACTACAGTGAACACCATGGCCTCTGGGAGCACAGCATTGAACATCGCTACCTCGTGAGGTTCTGCAGCGTAAGCCGCCACCTCTGGAGATGTGTAAGCGGTATTGCGCGCTTCCGCAAACGGTGGTGGTGTATGCAGCCCAAACACACCATAAAGCAACCCCCATTATGGGAAGTGCTGCAGACAGGGGAATGTGTTCATAAATAGAAGGGTTAGAGTGAATAGGTTTGGGGATACCAGCGGTGCGTGCAAACACCAGCGGTGCATCCCTCACACTGAACACCAGACTGGGATACCGACGGACCGACCCCGACAATCTGTGTGCAACAGACAGGATGTGACATGACTCTGAATGATCAGCTGTGATGCGACGTGATTCTGGATGAATGGCTGAAATAGCTGAGGACGTGACGTGAAGTGACTCTGGATGATCAGCTGTGACGTGACTCTGGACGATCAGCGGTGACGTGACGTGACTCTGGACGAACACCTGAGACGTGACGAGGCTCTGGATGAACAACTGAGACGTGACTCTAGAAGATCAGCTGCGACTTGACCTGACTCATGAAGATCAGCTGAGACTTGACTTGACCCATGACAATCAACTGTGACTTGACTCATGAAGATCAGTTGTGACTTGACTAGACTCATGAATATCAGCTGTGACTTGACCAGACTCATGATAATAAACTGTGACTCGATTTGACTCATGAAAATCAGCTGTGACTAAACTTGACTCATGACGATCAACTGTGAATAGACCTGACTCATGATTAGTGAATTGTAACTTGACTAGACTCATAACTATCAGCTGTGACTTGACTAGACTCATGATCATAAACTGTGACTTGATTTGCCCCATGACGATCAACTGTGACTAGACTCGACTCAGGAAGATCAGCTGTGACTAGACTTGACTCATAACTATCAGCTGTGACTTGACTAGACTCATAACTATCAGCTGTGACTTGACTAGATTCATAAATATCAGCTGTGACTTGACAAGACTCATGATAATAAACTGTGACTTGACTTGACTCATGACTATCAGCTGTGACTTGACTAGACTCATGATCATAAACTGTGACTTGACTTGACTCATGATGATCAGTTGTGACTTGACTTGACTCATGACGATCAGCTGTGACTTGACTTGACTCATGATAATGAACTGTAACTTGACTTGACTCATGACAATCAACTGTGACTTGACTAGACTCATGATCATAAACTGTGACTTGATTTGACTCGTGATGATCAGTGGTGACTTGACTTGACTTGACTCGTGAAGATCAATTGTGACTTGACGGGGCGCTGTTGTGTCCGCCATTTTACGATCAGGCTCCGCTGTCGCCACCATTTTGTGAGCGTGCTCTAGTGCGGCCGCCATTACACAAGCGGACTCCGTGTCATGTTTCTCCGCAACACCCACTGTGAACACGGAGTCGACACACAGCAGAGCAAAATCCAAAAAATAGCTTAGAGAAGAACGGGGACCCTCACGGGTTAATCGTGACTTTAAAGGTTAATTTACTCCATCACAAAAAAAGTCTATTAGTACACAATCTGGCAGATCAGAATAACACGCAATATCCAGATATTCTTGAATGAGGGCTAACAATAGCCTTGCAGTGTCCATACCTGCCCAATGTCCATATGAGAAGCTGCTGGATCCTTGTGTGGCCGAGTATTCGGTTACGGGGCTGACAAGACGTGAGACACGTGGATCCATCTGCAGGCTTTATTTAAGCAGAAGACAGAGACGTGGTGTCATTAACACAGGGCAGGGTCAAACAGTGGCAAACAGGTATATGGCGGGCAAGACACAAGAATAGTCCTAGGGCTAGCGTAGGTCGATGAACGGCAAACAGAATCAGAAGGGGCAAGACTAAGGGAGAAATCCAGGAAACCAGGCGAAGATCAGAAACCGAGAAAACGGCTAAGGCTAAGGCTAAGGCTAAGGCTAAGGCAGGGAAACGACTGAGGGCTCTGTAGTGTAGCTATCTGGAGATATGCGCTAAACAATACTCGGCAGAGGGAAGGGATCAGAGTGAGTGTTAAATAGTGAGGGAGTGATATGAAACAGCTAGGTGCAATCAGTGTTGTGTGCAATTAGTGAACCAGCTGTGTGCAATCAGTGCAATGAATGAGGGGATATGTAGTCCGGGATGATATGCAACAGTGTGAGTGCGAGAGTCAATGAAAATGGGAAGGGTGACCTCTGATGGCTGGCAGACGGAAGTTCATGGACCGGATTCGTGACAATCATATTGACAGTATCATTTAAATGGTAAGGATCATTGTATGATTTTTACCTTATAAATGAATCTGAGTAACAATTCAATTATTTAGCTTCTTTTTTTTCTTCAAAATATTACTTCATTGGTACTTTGCAGGGGTGTGACGTACACGAGTAAGGCTGATGATACATGGGGCACCTTTTTTTGAGCAATGTTGCTTGCACACTTTCTCATTGAGGATGGGTAACAAATTTTTATCTGAATACTTTAGATCAGTCGTGGGCCATGTGTCTCACCTGGTTTCCCATTTATGACAACATTGCCCAAAGTTGCTTGGCAACATTGCTCAAAAAGTTGGCCAGTGTATCCTCTGCCTGACCCTTGCAAACAATGTATTCTTTCTCTCTCATCCTGAATCATTTTTATATTAAATTCTGAATGCTACTATTGAGAAAGTAGCTAAAATTGTACAATCTTCCAACAAAGGGGAGGTGTCATTGGTTTGGCTGATGATTGCTGAAGTCATTCCAGTGTGGGATTTAGAGAATTCAAACCAAACTGTTGCCAAATAGATTGAGTTATATCATAGATTGCATATTTGATAATCTTACTCTGAGTTAAAAATCTACCTCTTAGAAATGAACTTCAGGCTCTGAGAGCTTATTGAAAAGAAGAAGCCAGCAATGTTTCCACTGAAAGCCACTATATGTGTTTAAACAGTTGCAAAAAGGAACCCACAGTATAATGCAATGTCTCGGGCCTCTCATTTTTAGGTAAACAGTAACGTTGTGCTCATGGAAACTTGTTGATAGAGATCAATTTTGAAAAGCTGTTTGTTTTTCACAGACCCTACTGGGCAAACTTGATGTAGCACCTGAGAGAACTACTGAGAAGGAATAATTAAGCAAAGAGTAAAGTCCTCAAGAGAAAATTTGACTGACTGTGTGGCATGAGGTAGTGCTGCATGCCATACAAAAGACCCATTCCTTTACTGCAGTGGTGCAACGTGCCTTAATGTCTGGCACCATTTATTAGAATCTTTAGACATAATTTTCCTGAGAGGGTTTGTAAGCAGAAATTATGACTAATTGGATTTCGTTATGTAGCGATGATGCACTGCACTCAGTGCCAACTGGATAATGATCTCTGAATTAAATATCTGATACATCACACAGTTAGAATTTCTCCTAATGACTCAATCATTATATATAAAAATATTAAAATAGGAGCAGCATACCTTATTTATGCACCCGCTCTGACATATACACTAACCAAACTTAATATTATGTGTCACATGTGCATCATATCCAGAATTCTTCAAGTTGTACAGAAATATGCAAACCATGCATATAAATGATCATTTCTGTGTTTTTATTCAGCAGGTCAGTGAGAACCAGAGAGTGGACCCTCTTGGATCATGGATGGATTTTGTGAAGAGACCTGTGGGCAACTTTCCCGGAAAATGCCGAAAGCGAAAACGACCACTGGTGCGGAAAATCTTTACAATCACATATTATCAAATGTCAAACTCATAATCGACAGTGAGACAGAGCTGAAAGTGTGGGAAGGAGAGGAATTTCATTCACCCAGAATGTACAGAACAATTCTTGTAAAACAAAAAATGTGGAATTTAAGAATGTCTTAACAAGTTAAAGGAATAGTTCATCCAAAAATTTTATGAGAATTTACTCACCCTCAGGCCATTCAAGATGTAGATTTTAGAGTTTGTTTCTAATCAGATCAGATTTGGAGAAATTTAGCATTACATCACTTGCTCACCAATTTATCCTCTCCAGTGAATGAGTGCAGTCAGAATGAGAGTCCAAACAGCTGATAAAAACATTATAATAATCCAGAAGTAATCCGCACGACTACAATCTTGAGAATGTCTGGTGGAGTGAAAAGCTGCATATTTGTAAGAAACAAATACAGGATTTAACTTTCTAACTATCACTTTTGGCCAAAATACCAGTCCATAATCCACAATAATGCTTCCTCCAATGAAAAGCCCTGTTGTCCTCTCACATCAAACACAACCGACATATTTGTTTAAAACTCTTTTCACTTGGAAATAGTACTTGATCTGTGCATATTTCTCTCCTGTTTCAGATGAGACAACTTTTTTCACTGAAGAAAGCAATATTATGGATAGAGAACTGTACAAGACATTTTGTGATGGATAATTAATTAAATATGTAGCTAGAGACACATGTGAAACTAGGTGCCAATACAAACTAACAAGCACAGTTGCGGATGTACTGCACTTCAACAAAGTTGATTGACTGAGATTGAACTTTTAATTTATCTCTACCAGAGAATTTGTAATATATTGCATAACACATGCCTTAATACATTTCAAGTTGTAACACATCATTACAAATAGTGAGATGCTCTTTTGAGCATTCAAAGAAATTTGAGTCTTGACTAAATTGATTTGAAATTATATAACAGTTATATATATATTTTTGTCTATCAGCCCGGTCCCCCGGGACCTCCTGGACCTCCTGGGCCTCAGGGACCTCCTGGATCCCCTGGGGCAGAGGTCACTCATGAGGTCCTGATGCGAGAGTTCAAAGAAATGATCAAAGGTGAGGACCCACAACACATAAAAATCTCAGTGATGGATATTTTCTATTCATCATCAAGGGACTATTATGAAGATGAGCTGGACATTTTGAGAGATACATTGATGAGGTGTCTTTAACTGCATGCAGTGTGGTGTCTACTTGTGATTTGCATTAACAGAGGCCACCGAGAGGCGAGCAGCAGTGGACAGGCCCAACGAACCCAGTCAGCTGCCCACGGCTCTGATCACCCTAGAGAGTATGACCTCCTACAGGAGAATTGAGGAAGCCTTCCACTGCAAACTCAAAGGCCCTGTCGTTGTGGACAAAAAGACTCTGGCTGAACTGCAGAACTTTCAAACAGTAAGTGCAGACAGTAAATATATCTGTCTTTTATCAAAATGGAATATCCATCCATCCATCTTAATGGAAATATATCTGCCTTTTTAAGAAGTGGCATAAATACTAAAACACCTAATTGATATTAACTTTATATTAAACAACAACAACAACAAAACATATCTTTGGTAATATATTTAATTAATTTATTTTTGCATAATACTTCTGACAAGTATTTAATTAAAACATGCATAGAACAACGAATCTGTATCTACACTGATTTAAATGTCATAGTTAATAGTTCCATTCACTAAAAGAAGTAGGGGTTGAACGACTTCTGATTTTTTAAAGTCGACTTTTATGTGATGAAAGTCGAGTCGAAGTCGACTAGTCGCTGATGACGTCATTAATGAACAAATAAGTCTGGAGCTGTGACAAACACCTTGTGCACAGCTATGGCATATGACACAGCGCTGCCCACATGGCTGTTGCTCCTATAACAGCTCATTTTTATCAGTTCTTTTGTCTTTGTGTCGTTATATTTCTCACAGATTTCTGCTCATTCTAAATCAGATACAGATAGAGTAGCACAGTAAAGATTGCATTCATATGAATGCATTAGTGAGAGCGATTGCGTGTGTGAATTAATTCTACCTTGCAGCGTCTCTCTACTAGTAGTGAAGCTGTGGGATTTAGTTATTAAGAAATATATGCTTGAACTTTTTTAGAATACTAAACACCATTTCGAAACAGTTCCAACCTGTGTGTGTTCAAAGTGAAGTGTGTAATTTCTCCATCACCAAACAGAATTACAAAATCAATAAGCTGTCTGCCACTGGTCAGTCAGACAGATACTGTAACTCCGCCCCAATCAGCTTTAAAGACACAGCTGAATTAAGGCCACCTGTGATTGTAGCCTCCCGACTGACTCTTGATATGAACATTAGTGACAAGACACTGGATTGGCCAAATATTTACTCAGCCAATCAAGAAGGGCCTAAGCCACCCTCCTCATAAAAAATATATCCTTTTCAAATGTGCTAGATTGCTTTCTTGGTGGTGTACAAAAGGTACTCTGTCTGAGGTTTTGGACGAGTGAGTGGTGTGTATAAAAATAGACACCATTTGAAACAGTGCGCTGTTTTAACTAAGAGCTTTACCCTGTGGCATTCTGATCAGCCAAGAACACACACTGAAAATCCATGTTAGCGTGTTTTTGGAGCGTCATTTACTCAGGGAAAAAACTGCGATTGATTAATGTAGACAAGATTTAATCTAAGCTCCAATGAGCAATTTAATTCTGCTGATCACTGAGGATGTATGATTCTTACTTTCCGTATTAAAGAAACTGTGATCATATAGACTTTCAAATCTGTCACATGGATGAAGTAACGGTTGTAAATGTCAATGCAAAGTTTTGTTCATCCAGTGTAGAAATACATGGCAAATAAAATTACACTCTTCTCACATATCTGTTGGGATCTGACATGTATATGAAAGGCATTCATTGTATGTATTCAAAGCTGACAGCACAAAAATAGCAGAACCGAACAGTGTTTAGCACACTAATCGGAGGACTCATTATAAAAGCGTCTGAGTCTGGAAATCTTGGTGGGTTCTGGAGGCGTAATGCAGAATAATGTGGTCTGGCATGGCTGCAGTGTGCAGTTATGATCAAAAACAGAATTGGAGGATTCTTGGCAGATGTCTACATATTTCTAACCATTTAATGGTTATGTGCTCCCAAACTGAGCCCTAAAACTGGTATATTTTCGAATGCTGTATGCAGAATGCTTCGATTTGCATGTGAGTTTATTAGAGTGTGGAGAGCAAGAATTCTGCTGAAAAATATATTTTTGAGATGCTTGGAATGCAAGTCGTAGTAGGATTTTCAGAGTGAGTAGTGTTGATGTTTGATCAATGGTTAGGTGTGTTCATTGTAGGCCCTCTATAATTCTCACCTGTTTCATACCTTCAGCCTCCTGCCAAAGGTGCCTTCCTCAGAGGGACGGGGATGGATCAGTCTACTGGCCGATTTACAGCTCCTGTAACTGGAATTTATCAGTTCTCTGCCAATGTTCATATTGGTAAGGAAAGGTTGAAAAGTTCACCTCGCCAATAACAAACTTTCTCTCTTTTGTAATCTTTTGTTTTCTTACGCTTTTTCAGTTTAAGACATGAGGTTTAACGGTATGATAATGATTAGCGGAATCAAACCCATGTTCAAACAATACGGTTGGATTCAGGGAATGCATGAACTGCAAAAATGGACACAATTTACAATGATTTTAAAGTACAAATGTATATGGATGGTACACAATTTACAGTTAAAATAGTAATTTATTAATAATATTATTAATATATATGTAATTACAGAGTGTGGAGGATATGGAGATTTTTTTTAATACAATAAAAATGCTTTGGATAAAATTGTCTACCAAATAAGATTAATGGAAAATTCAGTTTATGTGCTATAAACACAAATGCATGGAGTACAAATTAATATTTCAGTGTCATCTCTATCAGAAGATGCCATCATGTAATGGATGTGTTTCAGACCTGGCACTTTCTCAACAGATGGATTGCATTCCCCTGTAACTTACATTCCAACCATGCTGCATTTATTTGCTGAGATTGAGGGTGTCTTGCACAATCTTGCATGTTTAAAAAGCAAAAAAATTTGTGCTGTGCTTCAAAGCGCACAACTGTACCTTTTTTTATTTTTTGGTTGATGCTCTAAAGAGGGGGTCCAGTGATCCTTCATCCGTCCTTTCAGAGGCATTGCTTATGTGGTGTTACACTGAAATAAGCCCCAGGGACTCTCTTCTAAGCTGTGGCGCCGCCATGGAGCTCAGGGAAAAGGAATTGGCTCTCTGCAGTAGACTGTGGCAGAAAATCAACATCCCCAAACAAATTCACAGATCCGCTGCAGACTTATAGAAGAGACCAATATTTAGATGTGGCTGGAGGTCAAACATGACTGGCTGTGGCATTGTGTGCTCCACATACAAAGCTCTGTCAAACAACATTTCAACAGCCTTTACTCTTCATACAACAGTTTGTAGTGCATGTCTGAAAAGTATTTTCAGGAAATATAATTTTTTGTACTTTGTGTACTTTCTTGCAGACCACACTGAGGTGAAGAAAAGTAAGAACCAGCTGAGAGCCAGAGACAATGTCAGAGTTTTGATCTGCATTGAATCACTCTGCCACAGATATACGTAAGTTTGCTTTGTCTCACATTAAAGGGATAGTTCGCCCAAAAATAAAAATTCTGTCATAATTTATTCACCCTCATGTCGTTTCAAAACGGTATGACTTACTTTCTTCTGTGAAACATGAAAGAACATTTTAAAAAATGTAATATGCCATTACAAATGCCATTCATAGCTTAAAGGGATAGTTCATGAAAAATAAAATTCTGTCATCATTTACTCACCCTTATGTTCTTCAAAAACCTTTATTATTCTTGAACACGGAAGATATTTTGAAGAATGTTGGTAACAGTTTCTGGTCCCCACTGGCTTCCAATACTATCAGCAACTATTTAAATTTTTGGATGAACTATCTCTTTAAAAGAGGCAAAACTAGTTTTGTGAGTGAACGCAACGTTTCTTGGGGGAATGCACCACTTTGGGAGAGAACACTTAAGTTTTGTGAGTGAACGCAACGTTTCTTGGGGGAATGCAACCCTTTTGCGAGAGAATGCATACGTTTTGCAAGTGAATGCAACGTTTCTTGGGGGAATGCAACACTTTTGCGAGAGAACACTTAAGTTTTGTGAGTGAACGCAATGTTTCTTGGGGGAATGCAACACTTTTGCGAGAGAACACTTAAGTTTTGTGAGTGAATGCAACGTTTCTTGGGGGAATGCAACCCTTTTGCGAGAGAATGCATACGTTTTGCAAGTGAATGCAACATTTCTTGGGGGAATGCAACACTTTTGAGAGTGAACACAATGTTTCTCAGGGAATGCAAACATTTTGCAAGCAAACGCAAAAGCTTTAAAATATAATTTTCCTCCCATCTTATATTTTTCCTCCACCTTGTCCCTGTAGGGGCTCTGTACAAGTCCTATGAAGTCATACAATAGATTTGTGTGATAAATAGACTAAAATTGAAGTTATTTACAGTAAAACGTTTGAGAGAAGTAGCGATGTTTGATTCATGAATGAATCATTCAGATGGTATATAATTAATGTGCTAGAATTTTGTTTCCAACTGGCCACACAGAGTTTCTTGTGATTTTCATTGATTTCAGGTCTTTCTGTCACACTTAGTGTCAGTTCTGTTAGCAAAACCATCCAGGAGAAAATCTGACACCAGCAATTTTGCTAGAAAAGTTATTATGATTACATTATGTATAATTTACCCTCAAGTAGTCTATTTATTAACATTCGATTTTGGACCCGTTGTCCACAGACCACATCCACATCAATATAAATTCATGACTCAGACTCTAAGAAATACATCGCTTATGATGAAAATTAGTATTTTTCTTGAGCTACTTCTTACATTCAGAGCATGTGGTTTTTATTTCAGTGGCTTAAGCGTGTGAGTGCATGTCATAAAAATCCTCTTTCACAAATCAAACAAAAATGAATTTACTTAAAAGAGAGAGAAAAAAACTACTTGGGGTACACGAGGTGGGGAAGGGGGAATGGGGGTGGCAGATCTGGATAAACTCTCTTCCAGTGTTTGCTGGTTGTTAGCGCTCTTTTGCTCTTAGTGAGTAAAGCATGGGCTGTAAAGCACGTTGACTGTTCTAGCTTGTGTGGAACCAGCAAGGCATTTCCTGTGTTAAAATGGAGCAGGCCTTTAAAAAATGTCCTCTCACCTTCAGTCTGGTCCTTGTCACCTGAGTAACCTTTACCGCCACCTTTGACCCGTGGGGTCCCTGTTGGTCTTTGAAAATTTTTATTAAATTTTTATTCCTAAAATCTATTGCTGGAAAGCACATTTTTATCAATATATAACAAAACAAAGTGATATTTCTTTGAATAACCTTAACACTGTGCCATGATTTCACTAAGTAAAAATTAATTATAAAGGAATTCTTTTAAAATTATACTAGTTTATCTTTTGCTCAGATAAAATAAAATGTAAAAAATAAAAACATTTATAATTGTAATATGCTCTGTACCGTTTTTCAGATCCTTGGAAATGATTGTTGGCCTTGAGAGTAACAGCAAAATATTTACAGTATCTGTCCATGGACTGCTGGAACTTCAGGTAAGAATTGTTAATATCTTGCTGAATATCCTCAAATACATCAAATGAAGTCAAATGTGCTGCTGATTGACATTGACTTTGAATAATGTGATGTTTTCTTTCTTACAGGCTGGGCAGTACACTTCCATATTCGTGGACAATGCAGCTGGAGCATCGATCACAATACAGAATGGTTCAGATTTCATGGGCATGTTGTTGGGGGTATAGCCTTGTTTTACAGCCAGACTATATCTGGAAGGCCACGTAAGACTGCATAGCTCCTCTTTGGACTATCACCCAGCACCATATATCCTCATGAGACAATATATGACTGCTACAAAGCTCTTGGCTTGTTCATGGACAAGACATGGACATATTAAAACCCACAAAGCAGAGACAGTTGGATGCAAAACTGAAAGACTTTACCGAGGACAGTCGATTCACATCTGCCTCTCTCATGTGCTGTCTACATTGAGGTTTTTACCTCTTCAGAAAGATCAGTTCTCACTGTTTCCACTTACCATGTCCTATTTTGTGATTTATAGATGTATACAAAGAGATTTTTGTACTTTGACATTGTGTTGTTATATCCTTCCTCTTAATTAATAGTGTTTATATACAGAATGTTTATATACACAGTTTGTTTTCTATGATGAGAGTTTTTCTACAATACAAGAGCTAATCTAAGATTTAATCTTTTGGATTTATCTTGAAGGAACATTTCACCCCAAAATGAAAATTTGTTGAAAATTGCCTCACCATCAGGCCTTTGTTTGGTTTGTATTATTCAGAACAAATTTGGAGAAATTTAGCATTACCTCACTTGCTCACCAGTGGATCTTCTGCAGTGAATGGGTGCCGTCAGAATGAGAGTCCAAACAGCTGATAAAAACACCACAATAATCCAAGCCATCCACACGACTCCAGTCCATAAAGTAACATCTTGTGAAGCGAAAAGCTGCATGTTTTTAAGAAACAAATCCATCATTGAGATGTTTTTAACGTCAAAATACACCATCTCGTCGGAGTCAGGACAGAAATATGCACAGATCAAGCACTGTTTACAATCGAAAACAGTTCTAAACAAATATGTCGCTGGATTTTGATGTGAGAGGACAACAGGGGATGGACTTTCTCACTGATTGAAGCATTATTATGGATTATGGTATTTTAGCTGAAAGCAACGATTTAAAGTTAAAACACCTTTGTGGTGGATTTGTTTCTTACAAACACACAGCTTTTCCCTTTACACAACGTTAAATGGACTAATAAATCGAGTGGATTACTTGTGGGTTATTGTGATGTTTAAATCAGCTCTTTGACGGCACCCATTGACTGCAGAGAAACCACTGTTGAGCAAGTGATGCAATGCTGAATTTCTTAAAATCTGATTAAATGAAGAAACAAACTCATCTTGGATGGCCTGAGGGTGAGAAAAATGTCAGCAATTTTTCAATTTTGTGTGAACTATTCCTTTAAAGATTTTATGATCTTTTGGAAGTGTTACCCAAAATGTGCACTTCCTCTTGTGCATACATGCCTGTATTTTTAAATATAACAAGCTAGACAAAGTTTTATTTACTATGCAGCTCAGAAAAGCATGTTGTAGTGACTTGATTATTGATAAAAGAACAGATTTTCCATTATACTCGGCCAAAAGAAGGAAATAGCCAAATACAAGAAAATAAATGAATGACTCAGTCTATTTTTTTTTACGTCCAACAGCTATCAGTCCCAAACAATAGCATTTATCAAGGAGTGTGTGTGAATGTGTGTTTGGAAAGCATACTGCCATGATCAATTAGACATGTTAGAGTCCTGCTGAGTTCTCATTTTGTTTACTGCAATGCCAAATACGTCATCTGAATGCTCTGTTTTTCACATCTCCATGGAAGTTTATTCTTGCTTTCTTTCAGATGTGTTGCTCTTCGTCCTTTTCTCCCAAACGTCGTCTTTGTTGTTAACTTCAGTAAATACAGAAATTAAGATGCACATACATATTAGCATATGTACAATTTTCCATTCCATACAAATTATTTATGTTTAAATGTATCTGTCAATTAAAACAGATTTATTTTTTTAATTGGCTTCTAGCCTTCCAGTAGATCTCAATACAAGTGAAAATAATGTAGGCGAACCTGTTTAAATATACAGTATTTGCTTGTATTGTGGTGTAATGGAAATGAAACCATATTCAATAAATGTAAAATATATCTATTCACCTGGGCATGCTTGCAGTTGACTAGAAATGACTTTTATGTGCTTTGAAATCTTGCTAACATTTGTAATTCTCTGCTCGATAAAGCAAGCAGGACGTGTTCCCGGTGCCACACGATGAAGCTCATGGAAAATATTATTTGGTGCAGTAGTGTGGAATATGCTTCTTTGCATCATTTGCATTGTAAATAATCCAGGATACCACAAATACCTTGGCAAACAAGAGCACGTCTGACAGACTGATGGTGGTACAGTATGCCACCTGGGCACACCAGAGACCCATCTATGAAATCCAATCATTTAAGTGTCATTTAACCTTGTCATCAACTGTCATTTAGAACATCACATGGAAAATCATAACACTTACAGCTGCACAGATACATTTTTTTTCTACAAGACCTGTGGTTTCGCAGAAGCCGCTGTGCCTTCAAGCCTCATCTTTAGTCAATAGGCCTTTTTGTTTTTCTTGTCTACTTACACTCTCAGAAAAGAAGGTACAAAAACTGTCACTGGGGCAGCTTTTGTCAATAGGTACACCTTTATACCTAAAGAAGAGTCCACATTGGTGCCTTAAAGGTACATATTAATACCTAAAAGGCACACAAATTTACTTTTTTAAAAAGAGTTTTCAGAGTATTTGAGAAACGAAACTGTTCAAAACAAAACAATGACCTGGAGGTTTCACACCAAAGCTTCCAATTATTTTCTTTATTTAACTTTTTGAAGGATGCTCTTAATGCTCTGGTGAAGCTTTTTCATTATAAGCCAATACAAAGCAATATGGTTACACTATCAATTTGCTGTAAAACCATCTGCTGCAGTGCTATTTTATTTATAAACTATCATAGTTTTTATTAACATTTTGAATGGGCTATTATTTTTTATTTTCAGTTCCAATTTTAGTTATTGTTACATGCTTTTGTCATTTGTATTATTTTTTTATATATATTTCTAAATCGTTTTAATGTTTTTTTCTGCTTTAGTTGTAGTTTTATTTCAGTTATTAATTTTAGTATTTAAACATTTAATTTATTAAGGCAACATTTGAAAAAATTTGGCAAAACCTTACAATAAGGTTTCATTAATTATATTAGTTAATATTAGTTAACTACATTAGTTAACATGAACTAAGGATGAACAATACTTATTAATCTTAGCTAATGTCAATCTCAACATTTACTAATACACCTTTAAGATTAAAAGTTATATGTTTACATCAGTTAATGCACTATGAACTAACAAGAAAATGGGCATTTTTAAGTAACTAACTAACAAAAGCTAATAAATACTGTTCAAATATATTTCTCATGTTAGTTCATATTAGTTAATGCATTAACTAATGTTAACAAATGAGACCTTAGTGTTACCAAAATGTTTAGTTTACGATTTTCATCAAATATTTAATTTTATTTTATATTTATTTATAAAAAATAAAACATGGATATTTTATAACTAAGCTTTATCTCAATTAAGATAATTAAAATGTTTTAGTTTTTTTTTTAGTTTTAGTGTGGTTTATGACAACAAAACTATTCTGTTGTAACAGTTTAATGACACTTTTTCTATGGTGAAAACTGAGTATGTACAACACAACAATTAATCGAAGGGTTCATCGATTGACTTAATGGTCTTTTTGAGATGTTATCCAAAATGCACATTTCCTTTTGTGCACACATGACTGGATTTTGTATGAGTTTGCACCTTCAAGAAGCATGTTTTAGTATCTTGGTAATCGATAAACAACAGATTTTCCATGATGCTTGGCCAACAGAAAATAAAATCCAGGAAATAAGTGATGCTTATTCAGTCTATTTTTGTGTCCAGGTCTGTAACAGTTTTGCAACAGCTTGACTAAATCAAGCCCTTATTATGTAAAAAATGTACACATAAAAGACTCCCAATGCTTGTGACAATTTTGCACCACTTTTCTTTGCACTTAGGGATAATAATTGAAACCTGAATGCTAGTTACTCAGTGTCTGCAGGTAATCTCTTTCAGCTGTTATCATTATCAGCATGGATCCACACAGTAGCCGTGGCACATCTCAACCTTCCCACGTTCACTTCAATACAGTTACTAAACAGATACAGACTGTATTTTGCAAGCTTACGTTCATTAATCAGTATTTGGAGGATAAATGCCATTATGATAAATACTATAGATCAACTTCATATCACAATGGGCTCAAAACAAAACAATGAGCTTGAATAAGATAAGCTGATTTTTGGAAAAGTCTGTAATAAGTAATATTGATGCTTGGGTGATCCAAAATATGTGTAAATATTATAGCACACATCTATAAAGACCCATGTTAGACCTTCATATTTCTGTTTTTTTAATAAAAAAATTTATTTTATTCTTTTTTTATTCTTGAACAAGGCTGTTTAATATGTGTGAGTTATGTTCTAGACAAGATTTCTAGACATGACTTTCAGTCAAATGTTTGAAAACATAGACAGCTAAACTCCTTCACAATTTAGTTGTAGATTTATACTGCGGTTATTGGAACATGTGGTTTAAAAACTAACTCTGCTTTGCCTGGCATAAAAACTCTTGGCTGAAAGGCTGCATGGCCATTTTCTTAAAATAACATTAATTGGAGCACAGAAACATGTGGTTGAGGACACTAATGTTGCCATTCCCTTTTAAAGAGAACTAATCAACTCTTTTAACTCTTTTATAAGCTGTTAGAATCAACTGAGAAGAAACAGTGGAAATGCAAGTGAATTACAAAACTGAAGAATTTCTTCAACTTAAGTGTCTCAGGGTGAGGGAGTGATTTTTTAAAATAATTGATCACAACAGATATCAGCTTCTTTCCTTTTGCTATGTGAGGATCACAAAGTTCCTTGAAAAACTTTTTATTGATATTTTTGCGTATATATTTTATTGTTTTAACCAGACTGTCAATTATTCTGTGAGACATGTATACTGATAGACACTGTTAGAAGACAAATATGACTTAATAAAAAAAATACATATATATTTTATATCAATGAAATAGCTGCACTATTGGCCAACATCATTCATCAACTGTTCTGTTAAATCTTTGTCTTTGCGTTCAATTGTATTGTATTAATGTGTAATTTGGCAGCGGCCCTTAGCTTCTTTTTAAAAACTACAAAATGTTGGTCTTATTCACAGAAGACTTAATATTTAAATGCATTCAACACACATTGCGTTCTTGCATATTACTATTAATAAATCTCAAATAGTAGGGGAACTATCACTGCATAAGCTTTGCCTTTTTTGTTGTTAAGTTGTTGTTTTAAATATGTTTAATGACAGCTATGTGAGCGTGCTTCAACTCATTCACCGTCCCAATGTGGAGCACTCAGAGCCTGCCAAGACAGTTGCGAAACCACCTTGCACCACAAACTCTCTGACAGGAATTTCCCATTGCCCCATTATCAGCATCAGACAAGCTGAGTGATCCCAATTACCTCTTGCCCAAATGCTAAGAGCAACTTTTTTTTCAGGGGGAGAATGAACGTTTATGAATGGTTCCATTGTGAATGTGAAGTTTCCTTGTTTGCTGAGCACTGTATAAACAATCACAGCATATGCATGTAGCCTATAGGTTTTAATTAATAGATTCCTCATCTTCAACAAGAAGACAGGTAGGAAGATAACAGCACAGACGCGCAGGGATTGACTCCAGAGATGCACCGTTGGATGCTTAACAGGCTTCCTCTCAAATCTATGACTTCATTGTTGCACTGTAAAAAGCAAAAATGTGACCCTGGACCACAAAACCAGTCATAAGGGTCCATTTTTCGAAATTGAGATTTATACATAATCTGAAAGCTGATTAAATAAGCTTTACATTAATGTATGGTTTGTTAGGATATTTGGCCGAGATACAACTATTTGAAAATCTGGAATCTGAGGGTGCAAAAAAAATCAAAATACTGAGAAAATGGCCTTTAAAGGGGTCACATGATGTTGCTAAAAAGAACATTATTTTGTGTATTTGGTGTAATGAAATGTGTTTATGCGGTTTAAGGTTAAAAAAACACATTATTTTCCACATAGTGTACATTATTGTTTCGCCTCTTCTGAAACGCGTCGATTTTTATAAAGCTCATCGGTCTGAAAAGCGAGGTGTAATCTGATTGGCCAGCTATCCAGTGCGCTGTGACTGGCCGAATACCTCAAGCGTGTGACGGAAAATTTTATGCCCCTTACCATACTGTGATGATACCCTGAGCGACAATTCAAAAACATGAAAACCCACTATAAACGTGGCATTTGAGCGGAGGCCGGGGGCTAGAGTGAGCGGCGGCCGGAGGCTTGAGTGAGCGGAGGCCGGGGGCTAGACTGAGTGGCAGATTCGAAGAAGGAGCGGTCGGCGGGCTTGCGGGCAACCACATGTGCGACCCTGGGCTGGACTATGCTTCGTTCACGGTGAAAGCGCGCTCCGGCGCAATCCACAGCGAAATGTTTGTATTTCCTCAGAGCCCAGAAAGCGATCAGCGCTAGGCATGACGAAGCGGATATCGTCCTCTTTTGGAAGGCCAACAAAGTAGTTTCGTGTTCACAACGAAACACAGCGCCCTTCACGACATGGCGGTGGCGCAACAATACTACAGTGAGAATAAAAGTACCTCCTTTCTTTTGCTGAAACATTTGGGCGGCGTTATGCAAATCTTCCAACATCGTGAGGTAGACGTGTGGGGGCGTGTTAGAATGAGGTGTTTTAGGTAGGCGTGGTTGACTCTTAAACTTTATAAAGAATATCTCTTTGGATTTGAGACTTTAGTCTTTGCACCTTACAGATCTTCTTTATGCACCAAGAGCTTGTAACATGTCAAAGAGAAAGGAAAAATTGAAATCGCATCATATGACCCCTTTAAAGTTGTCCAAATTAAGTTCTTAGCAATGCATATTACTAATCAAAAATTACGTTTAATTATTTACAGTAGAAAATTTACAAAATATATTCATGGAACATGATCTTTATTTATTATCCTAATGATTTTTGGCATAAAAAGAAAAATCAATAATTTTGACATACAATGTATTTTTGGCTATTGCTAAAAAAATATACCCAAGCGACTTAATATACTGAGAAGCTTTCAAAGCTAGGCCTTTCAAAAATATTCTGACTTTGTAATATATATTAAAGTTCTGACTTTAATAATATTACACTATACTGTTCAAAAGTTTGGAGTTGTAAGATTTTAAATCTGTTATGTTCACTGAGGCTGCATGCAGTAAAATAGTAATATTGTTAAATATTATTAAAATTCAAAAGAACTGTTTTCTATTTTAATATATTTGAAAAATGTACTTTATTCCTGTGATGGAAAGCTGAATTTCAGCAGTCTCTTCAGTGTCACATGAATCTACAGAAATTATTCTTATATGCTGATTAGGTGCTCAAGAACAAAAAAAAGTAATAATAAATAAATCTTAATATCATCAGTATTGCTTTATATATATATAATCATTATATCATTATTTGATGAATAGAAAATAGAAAATAACCACTTTTGAAATAAAGAATAGAAATAGAAATCTTTAGTAATATTAAGTCTTTACTGTCACTTTTGATTAATGTAATGCATCCTTGCTGAATAAATGTATTAATTTCTTTAAAACGGAATCTTATTGACAAAACTTGGAACTGTCGTGTAAATTTAAATATAACTGAATTTCCTGAGATTTCTGTATTAAAGAAAATCTTGGTTACACTTTAGTATAGGGACCAGTTCTCACTATCAACTAGTTGCTTATTAGCATGCATATTATTAACTATTGGCCGTTTATTAGTAATTATAAAGCACATATTCTGCATGACCATATTCTGTATCTCTAATTCTACCCAATACCTAAACTTAACAACTTCCTTAACTATTAATAAGCAGCACATTATGAGTTTGAGGAAAAAGTCGTAGTTAATGGTTTGTTAATAGCGAGAATTGGACCTTAAAATAAAGTGTGAACAAAACAAAATCTTAGATATACTGGGACGATCGCTCTTTACTGACACTAATAAAAGCATAAAACCTTTGTTCAAAATATGAAATATTATCTAAAGTAATACAGCTACCTTTCTCAACAAATCTGTATATAGGCTATTTAAATTTTCTTTTTCCTAATAAAAAAAAAAAAAAAAAAAAAAAAAAAAAAAAAAAAAAAAAACAAAACACAAAAAAAAAAAAAAAGGTTATGAAACAGCAAAAATTAGAAAAAATAAGAAATATGACAAACCACTGTTTAGGCCAAACTAAAATGTAAATCAAGGAAATGATAACATTATAACGGACCTGATACATTATAGTTAAGATATATTGTATCCCATGTGATAACTAGCCCCAGCATTTCCTACACTACACTATTATGACCAAACCCTGAAGAGAGACACAGAAAGTGTTTCTCTAAGAGACCTGGACATTATACAAGACCATCGCAGTGGACTTTGGATTGAGCCATAGTTCTCTACTATTGCTCCAAATTTCCTATTTGTCAGCATTTCCAAACAAGGCCACCTGTAGAGAGCAGCGCAGACAGAGAGACTCTCTCCCTGGGCGACGCTGAGTCCCTGTATATTATGTCTTGTGCATGCTTCAGATTTTTTCATGGCAACCCAAGTTACTCTAAACAGCTCTGCGCAGCCCCAGCCCCACTGATACCAGTCGCCACCAAACACAACGGTCGCTATGGCAGTGGCTCGATCCTGTCTCGTTTCGGTCTATTGGGTGAAAGATTGGATGAGGTCAAAGAAAAATGCCTAATACTGTCTAAGATTTTTTTCATGGGATATTTTAAGGAGCACATTGTACAATTTGTCAAAAAAGCGCTCTTTTTGTTTATTATCGATATTAGCATTATTATTTGTCCACCTGTCTCTAAGTCCCCACCTGGCAACATAGTTTTTTTTTTCCTTTTCTTTTATCCCACTCTCTTTTTAACCCTACTTGTATTTGTGGTGTTCTGGATAATAAATGAGCCTGACAAGTCTCTCCAAGCTTACGTTACAATGTGCAGCACTGTAAAGCTTTGGAATGAGCAAAGTACACAGACAGTGAGCAATGATTGATTTTCCTATAAATTGTGAGCGGGAGCTATTGCTCAGACAAGGAGGCTCCGGAAAGACACTGAAATCCTTGCCAGGAATGAGAACGATGCTCCTGTCTCTGTCTATTCCTCTGTCTCAATCTTCTCATTCTAACACCAGTAACATATTTTTAATTTACATGAATTATGAATTTCCCAAGATGCCATCAATAGCATTTCAAACACACACTACTGAGACTAAAATCCAATCATTATATCATTAAATATTTTTTATTTAAATAAAAATCTCTCCCACAAACATTAACATCACACTAATAACATATGTGAATTACCTGTTTAAACAAATACATTTAAAGGTAAATTCAAGGGAAACTTACCATGTGCACATATGAACAGCCAGTTCTTCCTCTGAACTTTGACCTTGGGAAGTCCCTTTCCATAACTTTATAATGATAAGAAGAATAATAATAATAATAATAATAATAATAATGATAATAGTAATAATACAAATGTGATGATTTTTTAAATGTTGATAGTTTACCCAATGCTGCTCTGCTATTATCAGATATATTCACTTTATTGATTAATCTTTTATTTATTTGATTAAACCTGTTAAAGATATAAAAATAGAGAAATTAGGGATGTTAAAATAATTTTTATGATTAAGTATTATTCAACATCATTATGTTGCCAAATTTGAGAATTTTTAAAAGATTATTTATAGCAATATGTACATATTAAAAGTGAAAACATTTTACATTCTTAGTGTGATTTTACATGAGCACATACAAATCATCTTATATTTATAGTTATACAACCACAATTTCAGCTGGCATTCATCTCCATTTTCATAATCTCTCCGACTCCAAAACTGCAAAGTAACACCTTGAGGAAAGACTCATGAAGATACATTATGAATCACACAGCAACATCATTAGGTTAATTACCCCACAAACGCACAGCGGCTGGGCATGTTCACTTCAGAATAGCGACTGCGAGACGTGATGACACAGGCTGTCTTTGAAAGCATCCTCATAATTGCCCCGACTCTGACACGCATCTGTCAGTGACACACTGCTCACGTTAATGCCCTTCTGTCCGCAAAAACCGAGGGGGAAGGGGGTATTTTGGTACTTTGGGGTTAGACAGGTTGCCCTTCAGAGACTGTGGGAGGCCCGAACTGGAGCCATTGGTTTAGATTGGTATCGTGTTAATGGTTCCCCAGACTCCGAGACCCACACTGGAAAACCGTAAGAGGCTGAAGAATGCAGATCTCCCCGAATCAATGTCACAATTAGAGACAATTGCACATACAGATTTGAGTCAGACATCCAGACGCAATGTGCGTGTTGGAACGTGACCCTTCTCATACTGTCCCATCTAGCCTTAGTCATCGACAGTGTTTCATATATGCAGTTATGTTGTTTAACAACTCCATTTAGGCTACAGTATAAACTGTGAGAGACGTTCCACTTATATATATATATTTATAATGTGGAATGGTCAGGCTGTCACTTCCCAAGACCTCCAGTGTCCAGGAGCAGCCGTCAGTCATTCTCTCTGCTCAGCGCCACTGTGCTGGGCCGTTATGAGAAACATGTCAAGCATCTGGGATGAGGAGACAGGGATAGAACTAATAGCACTAATCAGAGTAAATCTGCCCCTATTATCTCAGCTCTGAGTGATAAGACAAGTGGAGGGGCTGTGGTTCCCCCCGACAGACTGATAGGAAAATGCAATGCTGAACTCGTCTGGATGATGGAGTAAACTAAATCGACGAAACCAGCATTCCGCTCAAAAATGATCACATTGTCAACATAAGACCTGCACTTCAATGACTTACGAATGTAAAATGAGGTTGGTTACCTGCTGTTAACTAACCAGCTTTGTTGATCTAACACTGCAGTTTAGATTTGTTGGTGTAATCTTATACATTTAGGTTGATTCAGTGATGTTACTTGGAAGAAAAGTATTAAGAATTAACTTTATTTCTATACCGTTTTTACAAAAGGTGATTTAGTCAAATTTCCATAACTTTGTATTTGTTGAAAAATTTGTTTTTGAAAGAATGCTCTTATGCTTACCGAGGCTACATTTATTTGATCAAAAATACAGGAAAAACAGTAATATTGTGAAATATTATTACAATTCATAAAATCACCGTTTTTTTTTTTTCTACTTGGATGTTTTAAAAGTAAGCAACCCCTTCAGCCATGACTTCTTCACAATACAGCACGCCTCGAGTATCTTATTGCTTTTATAAAATGGTTACCACACAATAAAACTATTAACTAATTAGTGAAATTGAACATGAAGTAAATTCGTTAAATGCGGTCCTTCCACTACAAAATAGTTCCTGAAAGCAACAGTAAACGGCAAGAGAATGTTCCGGTGTAACATACCTCATCTTATGGAGCTCAAATAAAAACGTTGAGTCACTTATTATTTTAACACCATATATGATATTTTCTCTCACACACACACAGGTTTGTTTTTATGGTTTATGGGGACTCTCCATAGGCGTAATGGTTTTTATACTGTACAAACCGTATTTTCTATTGCCCTACACCAACCCTACCCCTAAACCTACCCCTCACAGGAAACTTTCTGCATTTTTAGATTTTCAAAAAAGCTCATTCTGAATTATTTATAAGCCTTTTGAATTACGGGGACACTGAAAATGTCCTCATAAATCACCTTCTGTTGTAATACCTATGTCATACCCATGTTATTATACAAATTTGTGTCCTCATAAACCACATAAAACATGCACACACACACACACACACACGCACACACACACACACACACACACACACACACATATATCTGCATATCTCTCATTATGAGAAAACTTCTGTTTTCCGTCTTTTAGTTTAAAACAGACCGATTCGCAGCACAGCGCGAGTTTGGAAGTGTAATTACAGTGTAAACTGATGGTCATGCAGTACCATACCTGAAGCAGAAAACTAATAAATACAGGTATATTCCCTCCACTCTTACTTCATTACATAAACAATAAACAGTTAATTTTTGCTTAAATACATAATACATGGAACAGTTTTGATGCTGTATTATTGATTGTTTATGTTGCTAAGGGTGTTGTGCAGTGATACACAGAATGGTTGGGTGAAGCGGTCATAGCCGTGCTTTACTGTGAATAAAATACAGCTGTTGACCAATCAGCATCAAGGACTGGAGCTAACCATTTTGCACATTGCTCAGAAGTGTTCCCAAAGGCATTTTAAATGTTATTTGTGTATGTGTGTAAAATAAAGGTATCATAAGTTATGTTATATTAATATATAATTATTTTTATATCATATTTCCTTTTCTTTAATCATCATAATAACATCATTAGTTTCTGAAGCACTATTTTTTTCAAGATACTTTATGTTTTCAAATGACACTGACTTTTACAACCAGCGATCACCTATAGACATTAACTCAGCTTTTCCTTTGAAACAGTTGATTATGAGTTCCAGGTCACTCCAGACAGAAGTAGGAGTAACACAGGAGTGAGATGAGACAGCCAGAAGGAGAAAAATCTGAAATCTGAAATGTTGCTTTGTCTGGTTCATAAAGTTCAATGTCAATAATCCAAATGGATTTCTCATTCTCCCATTGGTGATGGTATGTGGTGTGGTTTGACACGGTTTTGTGCAGACCACATACACACAAGCTCTCCCTTCGGCCTCTCAGCCAGCCACTGCGCCATCACTCAATCCGCTCCTTGTTATAGAGCTCATAAATGTCAAAAACATCAGAGCCATTACAGCAATACCTCCATTTATGCTTGTTTTAAGAAAGTGGTCTTCTGCTGGGTGATGATGGGGTGTCTGCCGGGTCATCTGGACGGAGAATCACTCAGCTTCCCTCTGTCGATGCCTCTCAGCCACTGCTGCGATGAGGCCTGTTGCTGTGTCTTGCATGAAAGATAAAGGGATGAAAATAAAATATATTCAACCACATAACTGTCAAACTCATTATTTGCACACCTTTTAACTTTGGCATACCATTGCCGGCTGGCCGCATTTCCTCAACATACTGGAGCAGATTTTTCAGTCGCAGAGTTGAATGTGAGATCACAGTCAGGTGAGAATATACTGAGGTTGTGGCTGATATAATGGTCTAGCTTAGTTCTCCATTTGTACCAGCTTTGCAGCTCATAATGTGGCCGTCCTCTCCACATGGTTGCAATAATCAGAGGGCTTTCCTCAAAATCCAGTGAAAGACATTGAATGAAGTGCCTGTGATAATTCTATTAACATAGCTTTAATTCTGATGTATTAATATTAGGGATATGGGGAAAAGGAGGACCATCAAGCTACACATACAATATATAGCTATCACATGTTTTTTTATGTGTATTTTTACATGTATGTTTATTTTTCTGGGGCAAGTTGTTGTATGAAGTGCCTGCCAATTCTTTTAACATAGCTTGAATTTTGAGGTATTCATTTTAGGGATACAGAGTAATTTTTAGTATAAAAAAGGCCATTGAGCCACACATACACTGAAAAAAAATTTAGTGTAGGCAACAATTTTTTTTTTTTTTTTTTTTTTTTTAATTTTTTTTTTGTTTTTTTTTTCCACAAATTGCAAGTAAAGAGAAACAGAGAGTAACACATTGAATTAAACATTTTGAATTAGAAAAAATAAATAGTATTTTCCTGTAAAACGCACTCCAATAATCTTTATTTTATTCACAACAACGTACAGCTCCTTTTTATTTATTAGTTTTTTTAGCAGAATTTTTTATCTTTATTTTTTACATGTATGCGTATTTCCCTACTGCATTTATGCTTTTAACGAGAAAAAAAAACTGCAGATACCCTAGCTGCTAAATAATACCACTTGGAGAAAAAAAAGAAACAGGACATTATTTTCCCAATGTGGGACAGGTTTACTATCTCATGCTGGCAGAATATATTCCTGAAATAAACTTTCCAGGCTCTGGGAGTGAAAACAACCTCTTTTCTTTAGTGAGTGCTACTGGCCTCAGCCTGATATTCATCAGCGGGGATAACCTCTGACCTCTGGAATCATGTGATGCTGAGTGCCGGGCATCCTGCTGTAGCCAGACAGTCTGACTGTGTAGCAGCATCTCTTCCTCGTTTACATGCCCTCATCTTTCTCTTTTCCCTCTCTATCTCCCCCTCAACGCCTGCTTCCTCCCCCATCCTGTGGTTAGGCTCAACAATATCACTATGTGTTTGCTTTGTAAATATTCTTTCACACCACCCTCTCTTAAAAGACTTCAGCACAAAAAGAAAACTCATACAGATAGTTGGTTGGACTTGGATAGTACGATTTTTCACCATGTGAAACTGCTAAAAAGCATCTATTCTAGCCCTGTTCCTTAACTCTTATGGGCCAGTCTTCCGAATTTAAGGCAGCCAACTCCCAAGCATTTTGTTTAAAAAAATTTAAACAATATCATATAAGCAAGATTTCTGTACTTCTGAATAATCAGCATGGCTTTTTTAACAACAGTTCAATACACATTTAGTTAATATTGGTAACTTACATTTTGGGCACTGTTACTGGCTACTTAGTCTATTTGTGCTCCACCAAAGAAAACTGACTGAAACAAAACCGCAGCAGAGCGTGTAAGTGCTACGAATCTGTTGAATCAATGATTCAATAACTCACTCATAAAGATTGAATGAACTGTGTTTTGACTCACTCATAAAGACACTCGCCGCCACCTTCTGGCGTAGCAAGAAGTTGACTAGCTTGTAACATAAAATGTTATACAGCCAAATTTCTTGAACACATCAACCTCTTTGATCATATTCCGAATTAGGAAACAATTACAATGCAGTCAAAGATAAATTATGAGAAACAAAAATAATTAGATTACCTCCCAAGTCTTTTGCTTGTTTGTCAAGAGAAAGACTCGTCATCAAAGACTGACAAGAATCTTTTTCAGAGTTGCAATTTTCTATAAGTGGTCCATCGACTGTGCTTTACTGCACTGTAAGAAAAGTTCATCATACATCCTTTTGCAAATACTAGTAATCTCTAAATCCTGACAAGACTTAATTTTTTGTGCCACTTTTGTTGCACCAGATCCATCATTATCTCCATTCTGAATAACAACTGCGGTTGCGATACTGTTAATTGTATTATGTAGCACACACTGAACAAACTCTGATGCATTCCACATATATTAGTCATATTACAGTACTAGCGCTGAGAGTTGGGCTGTTTGGAGTAGAGCGTGAGACAACATGTTTGGCTGTCGAGCCCTGTTGTGGATAGGAGTGCTGGTGTAATTAGTGCTTGGTGATATAATAGTACACAGTCACACCCCCAACTCCTCACAAAGTCTTTCAGAGCGAGAACAAGTGGAGCATTGGCAATATGACATTGAGGTCTCAGCCTGGCCAAAGAGCCTGGATGCCCCATGACGGCTGGCCATTGACCAGCTGCCCAAATGAACCCACAAGTGGCTCCCAGCTGTAGCGGGGCCTAAAAAGAGGTGCTGTGCTTAGCTTGCTTCAGCCCACTTGCTTGTCTGAGAACATGTGAGGTACGAGGGAACAGGTTTGTCTTTGATGAGAAAGTTTGTTTTTGGTTCTCAGTGAGGAGAGAGGTGGCGTAGTCTGGCCGCTGATGTAGCCTGTGGGACAGCCGAGACCGTGTGGGGGGTACAGATCAGCAAGCAGCTGGGAGCTCCAGTGCTGGGATGACTGCCTGTGGATTTAGCTCTCTGTGGACATGTCTAGATACTGTGTCTTTATTTCCAATGGCCAACCCGCTGGACAAGAGGCCTGTACTGTGTGTGCTCTCTGAAATGAATGCTGCTCTGTTAGAACTTTTCCAAAGCCGTGCCAACTGTCCTCTGCCTGTCTGATGTCTGTACAGCTGACCTAAAACACGTAGTTTAATGTACCAATTAGGGGCGTGATGACATTGCGAAAATGGATTTGGTAAATGAGATGCAACAGTTTTTACTAAGTTTTTAAACATAATTCAGTTTGGTTTATATAAATGTTCCTATGTTATGACCTATATGGGGGTGGCATTATTCATGGACATGCTTCTTCAAGTACCTACAACTTCTATAAGGGTACATTTTTTATTTGACAAACAATAATTGGTTTTTGATTCACCAAAGAAAACGGCTCATAAGAGTCATTTGATACGAATCGGAATACTCAGGTCCCGCTGAATGTTTTTGATTAAAGGGGTCATATGATGCATTTTTAAAGATCATTATTTTTTGTATTTGGTGTAACAGAATATGTTGACATGCTTTAATGTTCAAAAAACACATTATTTTTCAAATACTGTACATTATTGTAGGTCCTCTATGCCCCGGCTCTCTCAAACGCTTCGTTTTCTACAAAGTCCCTCCTTCCGACATGTGCAGTCTGCTCTGATTGGCCAGTTGACCCAGTGCATTGTGATTGGCCGAACACCGCAAGCACTCGTCGGAAATGTAACGCCCCTTACCATAATCGGGAGCTAAATCTTTCAAAAGAAATGTAAAGACAGAGCCCGAAAGGGGAACAGAGTAGCGTGACAGACACAGTGATGAAGCTAATATGTGTTTGCAGTACACAAGCCAAGGTTAAGACAGCTGACTCCACTGTGATGTGACCCCATCTCTCTCTCTATTCTCTCTCTCTCTCTCTCCTCTCTCGATCTCACTCTCTCCCTAGCTCCGCGATCTTCTCGCTCTCCCTCTCTCTCAAGCTCCCTCTCTCTCTCTCGCGACTCTCCCTCTCTCTCTCTCTCTCTCTCTCTCTCTCTCTCTCTCACACACACACACACACACACACACACACGATGCGCAAAACTCTGCATTTGAACAGTCAATAGAAAATACTTAAACAAACAAACAAAAACGTAGGATGATAAGAAGGGCCAGATTTCCTAGCAAAGTCAGAATACCTCCTCTCCTAGGGTCACGCCAAACGGCGGGGGGGGGGCGGGCTGCCATAAAATGCATTGCTGTTCTGTTGTAAGTAATCTTAAAGATTCCTAAATGCATTTACTTTCGGAAGGCCAAATAAAGTGCTTTGCTTTTGCCTAGAAACACACAGCATCTCCCTGACACGCTGCTTCAACACTAACTGCTGTTACTGAAACCACGCCTTCTTTCTTTGCGTGCACATTTGGGCGGCATTATGCAAATATTTCCACATAGTGACGTAGATATGTGGGGGCGTGTTAGAACGAGCCATTTTAGGGGGGCGTGGACGAGTCTTAACTTCTATAAAGAATATCTATTTGGATTTGAAACTTTAGTCTTTGCAAAATTAAGGGATTTATATTGCAAATCAGCCTTGTACCACGACAAAGAGAAAGAAAAAATTTAAAGCGAATCATATGGACCCGTTAACTAAAAGAACCAGCTCACTCATAAAGAACGTTCGTTCATTGGGGAGGAAATGGGTACAGTTGTGCTGTATGTTTTTGATTCACTGAAAAGAACCGACTCATAAGAGTCATTTGATTGAATAGAGTCATTTGAATTGGACAATTGCTCGCGATGTCCTGCATAGTTTGGAGAACGGATGGTTGCGCCGTACGCTTTCTTCAGTAAAAATAACCAGCACATAAGAGTAATTTGTTCCTCATATGTGGAAACACGCAAGTTAAAATCAAAAGAATCTTGAAAAATCGTTCAAATGAAGATTACTCGCGATCAATCGGAAAATGTATATTTTCTCCACAACTATAGGCCTACCTGAAAGCCCATATAATCTGTTCCCAATCATGAATCACGCCAATATAACCTGTTATAATAAAATAACACCCGTCTTAGTGCCGTTGAAGATCCATCCCCAATGACTACTCAATGAATCACATAAGGAAAGTCCAGGCTTTTAAGGCCCACAACCTGATTAAGTCCACAAAGTGGGCCCATGGTTGGGGTTAGACAAAATAAGTGTCAAGAGTGTGCTGCTAATTATACCTTGATTATTACCTGGACTGACAGCAAGAGAATGGGTGGAGAGGGGGTGGGTCCGGAACATTCAGTCAAGCAGAAAGTTCCCAAATGCTGAGGCTAACATAAGTCAAGTGATTTGGCGCCTCGGGTGTATTAAAGCTATTTACAAGAGGCAGAGGGATTTATGGTGCTTTTGCACAGTCTGTTGTTTTATATGACCTGGCACTAGGTGGTCATGCTTTCTGACCCCCTAGTTCACCCCCACAGTATTGTACAGTCGCGCCCATAGCCACAGGTCCTCCACTACATCTTAGCCGTACTTTACTGCTTGTTTCCTAAGCTAGCAGTTTCTCCCAGCACCAGTGTAGCAGGTGCTGCTTCTCTCGACCATGCGTGCGACACCTTACTCTGCATCTCCCACTGCTCTGTACGGCTCCAGCCGCGGTGGCCGTCCGTGAGAACACGACCCTTCCGACTACCTCCGTACCCCGGTGATGTGTACAACTCGTCACCAATGACGACTCCCACCATCCACTGCTCTTTTTGTCTCATTTTACAGGTGGCAAATTCAGTGGGTAGCAAACACACGGGATCTGTGTGACCCCCGCGCACAACTAATCCACACACGTATCGCACGGTCCCATTGCAAGACACATATGAAAAAAGGACCCAAGGTTTACTCGTTCGGACGACGTATCAACACAAGTACTGATTCTCGTGAGGGGGTCCACCCTCCTTGTGATTCGTAAAGATGAATACACTACGGCAGTACAGTCGGAACTAAGACCATGGCACCTCATTACTTTTATACACACCGCGAATATGTGGAGAAAACAGCAACCGACAGAGCGCAGATAAAGCCCCCCCCCAAAAGCAGATAGACAAGCCAGACATAACCGTAAGAACAGACAATGTCTGCAGTGTGGATTACCACTCAGTGATTAAGTATAATATGTCATTAAAAAAAAAGAAGAAGCAAAATTGATGCATTTTTCACTAGTCATCTTTTGGACCTCACTGCCGATGCATCATACTGTATATCGTTTATATTGCAACAAATCTAATTGAATGGAATGGGAGCCACTGATTGCAGTCAGGTAATCTAGGAACTCATTTTTGCAGCTTACTTATACTGCCATTCTTTTTTTATAGAACAGCACATAAATGATAAGACGGAAAGAACCTGTGTCGAAACAAATTTGCTACTGAGAATGAGTTTTGTGTGTTCTTTTAGCTAATCATTTAATATTTTACTGTAGATTATTTCCATAAACAATAGGCTGTCAATATCCACAGCAGTTATATGTAAAAAAAAATTATATTGTTTTAAAATATACTGACTTATATTTAGCCTCACAAACACCACATGACACTCCATAACTGCAAATAGGGACAGTGGCATAAAACCAGTCAGACTGCTCAACAGGGTTCATGGCCCCAGTCAGTAAGCAACTGAATGTGTTGCCATGACGACACCAGTTGCACGAGCGAGCCAGACAAATAGTAAGAAAATCAGAAAGACAGATAAAGGTTAAATCCCAGCGTTTCAGTGAAGCTTTGTAGCCCTGTTGCATGTGCTACGTGGTATGGTCATTTATTTAACTTATATGAAATTACACTGAAAAAAAAACAAACATTTACACAATCTTAGAACAGGTAGTTGAACTAAAAAATAATACATTCTGATCACTGCATACCCTTACGAAAAATAAGTTTATTCAAGTGTACTATTAGTACACTTCTTTTAAGTATGAAATGAGATATGATTTTTTTTTTTACATTTAAATTGAATTACAAGAGGTCCAATAAATAAATCTAATCCTGAAGCAGTTTTGTGCCAGAAATGCAAATGACTATACATTTAATCAAGTTAGTTGCCATTAAATATGAACATTCTAAGAATATCTATGTTTTGTTTTATGTATTCGTTAGAATGCATCTTCACATTACACATTTCTCCACAATTATTATTTTACAAACAAGTAGTCCAACATTCCCATGAACTGTGTGGTCCATCATCAGCTTTTATTGGCCCAGAAAATGCTGACACTCCCTTTTGAGAGAAAACGCTTTGACTCTGGCCTCATGTCGCTGCTCCTTATTGATTAGCCATGACATTGAGTGCATTTTAACAGGCTTACAACTGATGTGGTGAAGAAACTGCCACATAACTTTGATAGTATTCATCCTTGAGAAGATATTTTGCCTTTAAGCAAGTCTTTCAATGCAGTAATGCAATGGCCAGGGTTGAAAGGCACCCTGCTCAGTCTTGTTTAAGAACCCATGATTATTTCTGCAAACTTAGATTAGGTTAGATAGATTGCCGTCTATATCCATATGAAATCACTGTACAGAAAAATTTTACTCACTAGATGGAGCTATTTCACATATTGTATGTATTTGTTTTTTAGTTAAGCTGTATTTAATTTGTTCTATTGGTAAATTCATTATCGAAAACATTGCAAGCAATGCTTATAGTTTTGTTTTATCATATTTATTTATGTAGTTCTTTTTTATTATATAAAAACAAGCACTGATCAATTTACTGCAAACCTGGACCTGGATAGGCTACATGTATGCAGCAAAAATCCATTGGCTATCATTGCATGCCAAGCATAACTGCTTGCATAAATCCAGTGTGCATTATATTCTCATTTTCCACACTTCTTGGAAATGACAAGCATGGATTTACAGCTTTGCTTTAGAGATACATTACCAGGTTTGCGCATTAATCATAAGAATTAATACGAATGTCCACAACATTAGTAATTTTTATAGTTGGATGACGTAAATGTAAAGCTAGATTTAGGCACTGAAACATAATGTTACTGATCAAATGTAAATCAGTGGACTATTTTGTTCTATTATCATTCTGCTGAGCAGAGCAGTGGGGAAAAAACACTGTTAAATCAGAGTGTGGATGGAAATGCCAATAAACACTTCAGCCGGCAGGGAAAGCAGAGAGAAGGGAAAGGGTTTAGTATATGATTTTGCACTGTTCTTGGCACACAGAAACAATCATAAGACTGCATTCAGAGTGCTGTGTGTAAATACACACTTGCCAAAAATAACAATCAGGTTCAGTAAGTAGAAACTAACATCTATTATTGCACAGGTCATTGGATAATTGTGGAATTCAGTAGTTTGATATTTTCTTATATTCACAGTTGTCCATGGGAACATCGTTCACGCTTTTGGTAACTGAAACTGGCTCTACTTTTATATCCCACAGACTTGCTCTCTATTGTTTCATACAAATGCAGTTTGCACCATCTTGTGTGTCTGTTTTTCAAATGTGGAGAAAATGACCTCAGAGGACTTAAGTTTTAATATTATTGTTTGGCTTGCTGCTAATTGGTTTGTACATTAAAATGGACTATTTTCTTAGCTGAAGCTTTAAGATAGTATACAGATAATAGGCTATTATTACACTTTGTCAATATTTAATGTACAAATATTTATATTGGAAGATAATTGCTGCAGTGTTGGTCTTGTTGCTGAGTCTTTTAATGGACATTGTCCATTACATATTTGTTTGTACATTAGCTTTAGCTTTAGCACTTTAATGTTCACTTGCTAATGTCTGGATGTGCACTACAGACTGTGTGCGTGTGCCAGTCCACGTCTGATGGTGAAACACGCTGAAGATCCTGGGTGAATGGGTTAATGCATTCTAACCTGAACTCCTAAATCTCCAGGGAAACGTTTATCATCAGGTGATGCTCAAGGGTGTTGCTTAGAATTCAAGAGGACTTCTGAGGACTGTCTCAGCACTTCTAAGAAAAGCAATGTGGTTTTTCCTCATCCTTTTTTTGTCCTATCCATGCATTTATATTACCTATATATCACAATAATCACAATATAATAATAATAATTACAATAATAATTACTTTTGACTCGTAATTATTGTTTGACTGGTATATTACTTTTGACTGATGGTATATATATATTGATCAAGTTTAACATGCTGATAAACATCTGCTTCAGTAGATTCAGCATGGTCTAAATGTTTATGTTCAGAGTGTTAATAATAAAGGAAAGGTACAGCTCAACATTCAGCAATAAACACCTGAGTAATTATCATGCTGAGATCATGGAAAATCAAACAACAGAACATAGTTGTTGGTTGTTGAAGCTAATTTATTTTCCTGGTACAAACCATTAGTGGCTAAACTTCTCATTATTCAGAAAATTGGCTAATTTGCTCCCGAAGTATGTCTAAAGTTTTCCACATTTGCTATTACACCTCCATTTATCAGTGTTTTATTCTTTTATTTGCACATGATTAGCAATTCAGGCCTGAGGTTTATTGTCCTTCAAATAGCAAGAATACCGTTGGCTTTTTAAATTTGGAGACTGGTGACCCGATGGTGGCTGGACTGATTTCCATGTGGATAGGCTGGCTTGGGGACATGGAGTTAGCTGTTATCCTTCAACTTTAAGGCTGTGTGTCAGTTAAAAGAAGGTCCAGCTTCTCTCATCTTCGGTTGACAGCAAAAATTAAATT
The DNA here is from genome assembly GCA_018155175.1 of Sinocyclocheilus anophthalmus. Taxonomy (NCBI): domain Eukaryota; kingdom Metazoa; phylum Chordata; class Actinopteri; order Cypriniformes; family Cyprinidae; genus Sinocyclocheilus; species Sinocyclocheilus anophthalmus. The sequence goes on along the minus strand of JADLZN010004238.1, from coordinate 129,457 downwards.
CACAGTTGCCCTTCAGCTTGAAGCTGAATGTCAATGTGCTTGTTTAAGCTGCAGCTTCGGCATTGTTTTAACTCTGATTTGAAACAGTCAGAAGCAGGAATAGTTGTAGCATTTTCTGACTTTTGCTCATTTATTCAGTAAATGTTTGTCTCAAGAACCCAGTTCAAAGCTGAACATAACACAAACAAATTACTGAACAGCAAAAAATAATGCACATTATTGTTCAAATGTTTGAGGAAGATTTATTACATTTTTTTCATTTTGAAAGTCTCTTGTTTTCACCAAGGCTGCATTTATTTGGTCTGAAACTGTAAAAACTATGGAACGATATTCCGGACAATTTTAAAATAGAATAGCAAATTTTGCGTTTTCAATATGTGGACGCATAAATAGTGACATAATCCAAATGCAATTGCAAATCCTGCATTAGCGTTTGCATTTTCGCTTTCGCGATCGCACAGTGACGGCCAAATTTCAAATGAAAAAGCAAAGTCCATTTGCAGCTGTATTTCCCATGTCTTAGGAGTTACAAGCCTGTCATATTTAAATAGCAATATCAATTACCAGTCTGCTTTTTCACTCTCACTGCATCGCGCATGTAACCTGCCAAAACTCAAATACAATCGCAATTCCTTTTGCATTTGAATTTCCTATGTCTACACGGAAAGCTGTCAATCAATGTGAGGGGGCGGGGCTATACTAGGGGGGCGTGTTTGTGTTGGGAGGTGACAGACGACCGTGCCGAATGCTCTGATCAATGGAGGTAATCGGTAAAGGCTCCGCTAAAGGCAGCTACCAATCAGTTTCGTACTTTTGTGAAGGAATAGACAGTGCAACCTTCTTGGCACAATAAATAATTTGTTTTTTTTTACCCCAAATGTAGGGATTATACTCTGCTAACAGCGGGAGCCACAACGGTAAGCACAATAGGTCAATATTCACTATAAACCAAACACTTTTCAGCTGTCTCTGCATCTCTCCCTGTTTACAATCACTTACACTTTTAATCCGTAATAGAGAGCGTGTCACCAGGTGTGTAAGAAAGCACCATGTGTCTAAATAGCAATATCAATACTTTAATATAAAAAGGCAAGGGACATACCGTAAGTATCGCTTTTTATTTCTCCTCTTTCCTATTACTTGTTTAACTTCTGTTTCAGTTTTTTATAACATTTCTTTCTATGTGTAAGTAAGTTGTTGTTATTTTAGCGTGTGTGTTTGGCTCAGTGTTATTTTTTTAGGATTATTGATAAACTAATGTAGTTTGATTTGTTTTAGTTATCTATTTTAGTTTTAGTTACTGTTGTAGTAATGTTGTCATTTTATTATTTTTTTATTATGTCTATATAGGTTTTTTATTAGTTTTAGTTTATTTAATTTGAGTTATTTTAGTATTGCAACATAAAAAATTGGAAATGATTATATATATATATATTTAAGTATTGATACTATATGCTACATGTATAGTGTATGTGTGGGCTGTACATACCACACATGTAGTGTGTTGTGGTTGGCTAGGTTTTTTTGTTTGTGTTACCTTTTGTTTTTTAATATTTTGAATTGTTTTTAGCTTTATTTTTTTGTTTTTATTTAAATGTTTTAGTTTTGAAATGTTTTTGTATGCATTTGTCATTTTTAATTTCTTTTATTTTCTTAAATGTGAATATATATAGTATTTATAGAGTTTTAGCTTTGTTTTAATTACTTTTTCTTATTTGTAAGTCGCTTTGGTTAAAAGCATCTGCTAAATTAATAAATGTAAATGTAAATGTAAATGTAAAAGTCGCACCAGTATGGGGGTAGAATTGTTGCTTTATTCTAAATAAATAGATTATGATCCACAAATAAATGTAAAGAGATTAACAAAAATTAAACATATTGACGAATAAATAGAATTAGATCCACAAATAAATAAAATGAGATTTGCAAATAAAAAACATATTCACAAATATCTTTTTAAGTCACAAAAACACAACTGATGGCATTCATTTGTGAATCGCTCGCTGTGCATTTGTGAATCGCTGCACCCAATTGTGGATCGCTCGCTGTGCATTTGTGGATTTTGAAACATTTCTAGCATCGAGACGCACACCAATCCACAAATGCATGGACTCCACCCACCGTCTTTTCAAGCCAATCAGATAACAGCCTCACTTAGCTGACCAATCGTAGCACGTTCTCGCTATAGCCAATCACGTTTTGCTTTACAATCAGGGCGGTCTCGTCCTGAAATAACTTCATTCATCTGCTTTGGCTCAAATAAGAAATATAAGGGCCATAAAAATTGGTATAGTAAAAGATGTTTAAAACTGGATTTCATTAGACCATTAGACTGTGTATCATGCCAAACCACAGTATTTTATGTTACGTGCCTTTGAAAATGCCAGAGAAACAGCGCTTTAAATCACGGCTATGGGAACAATGCTGGATACAAACACGTTATGGAAGCGTCATGTTATTCAAGATGGAAAGAAAGGCGTCAATAAGTAACTGACTATTAAATAGCTGGATTCAACCTCATGATAAACATATGAGTTTGTGTAAGAGGTTAAATTGCTGTCACACAACAGCCAGCAGGGTTTCCCAGTTTTTCAGTCAAGCCGTTTAATGATGTAACTATGTGCTTCTAACAATGTTTAAAGGATTATAAATACTATTTTCAAAAATGTATTTAAAGTATTACAAAGTTGCCATTGTTTGGGCAGGAAAAAATATATGTGGGTTCTTTTTTAAATGTGGTGCAGGTGTGTTGAAAATAAATGCATATACATGTAAGATGAGATATTGGTTAAAACACTTGATCACGCAAACAATATTTCATATAAACCAGACTTACTAGTTTTAATTGTAAAAGTTACTTAACAGCATCCAAAGTAAATGCAGTTTGTATTTACATGGTCCACTCACAAATCCCCAGTACACAGTGCAATGATGCTGAGGCTATTTGATATTATAAGTTTTATTATGCCATATATTTGTCACCGCAATTGTGCTTTAAAAGTCCCATGTCACCTCGTCCAGCGTAGACTGATTATGATGATTTTTATTTGCGTTGGACGCATTGCGATCATGCTCGGGATCTGTGAATGATCAAGTTGTGTATAATCCTGAGTTTATCCTCATGCACTGATCCTGAAGGAAAAGAAGCCTTACACTCCAACAATCTTTTGGAAACAGGTTTTTTTAACCACAACCATTTTAACCATTACAAACAGCACTTAAGCTCAATTTGAACGAAGTGTCCATAGAATGCAGTTCCTTACAGGGGTGCAAAATTAATCTGTCCCGCCCTGATTGTAAAGCAAAACGTGATTGGCTATAGCGGGATTGTGCTACGATTGGTCAGCGAATAGTGGCTGTTATCTGATTGGCTTGAGTAGACGGTGGGTGGAGTCCACGTATTTGTGGATTGGTGTGTGTCTCGACGCTAGAAATGTTTCAAAATCCACAAATGCACAGCGAGTGATTCACAAATGAATGCCAGGCAAAGTTGTGTTTGTGACTTAAAAAGATATTTGTGAATATGTTTTTTATTTGCAAATTGCATTTTATTTGTGAATTTATTTCATGTTTGTGAAACGCTAAGATTTACTGGTGGATCTCATTCTATTTATTCGTCAATAAAGGCAGCTACCAATCAGTTTCGTAACTGTGTGAACGAACAGACAGTGCAACATTCTTGGCACAATACATAATTATGTCATTTTTACCCCAAATGTAGCGATTATCACCTGCTAAAAGCGGTGAGCCACAATGGTACGCACAATAGGTAAATATTCACTATTAACCAAACTCTTTTCACCTGTCTCAGCATCTCTCACTGTTTATACACTTTTAATCCGTAATAGAGAGCGTCACACCTGCCTCAAGACCTTTTACCGTTGGCACTCCACTTGATGCACTTAAACAGACAAATCTACACGTATTTGCCACCTATATCTTATTCCTATCTAATAGCCTATGTGCACCTGCCTCAAGATCTCTCAGTCTGTTTACGATCCGATAGATGCATGTGACAAAACAGAAAATGCTGCTACTCTTACTCTGCCTGCCCCAGATGACACTTCAGCAGTCAGATCTAGGTGCAGCTGTCACAGAACACGCCACAGCCAAGGCAAGATAACATTAAAAATCACGTGCATCAATCGCGGTGTCCAGTGGCTGTAAATAGCGAGAGATCTTGAGGCAGGATCCAATACGCTTTGGTGCCACGTATTGGACGCAAACACCATAACGGATTAAAACTGTTGAATAAAACAAAGTAAGGTGGAAAATAAGTATAGATTAGCACTGTCTGTTTGTTTAAGTGCATCAAGTGCATTGCAAACGATAAAAGGTCTTGAGGCAGGTGTGACAAACTCTCTATTATGGATTAAAAGTGTAAACAGTGAGAGATGCTGAGACAGGTGAAAAGCGTTTGGTTAATAGTGAATATTGACCTATTGTGCTTACATGTGGCTCCCCCTGTTAGCAGGGGATAATCACTACATTTGGGGTAAAAAAAGACAGAATTGTGTATTGTGCCAAGAAGGTTGCACTGTCTATTCCTTCACAAAAGTACGAAACTGATTGGTAGCTGCCTTTAGCGGAGCCTTTACCGATTGCCTCCATTGATCAGAGCATTCGGCGCGGTCGTCTGTGAGTGACGTCACCTCGCAATACAAACACGCCCCCTAGTATAGCCCCTCACATTGATTGACAGCTTTCCATGTAGACGTCGGAATTCAAATGCAAAAGGAATTGCGATTGTATTTGAGTTTTGGCAGGTTACATGCGTGACGCAGCGAGATTGAAAAAGCAGACGTGTTAATTAATATTGCTATTTAAATATGACTGTCATACCTTGTAAGACATGGGAAATACAGCTGCAAATGGACTTTGCTTTTTCATTTGAAATTGGGCAGTCACTGTGCGATAGCGAAAGCGAAAATGCAAAACGCTAATGGGCAGGGGGGGGGGGGAGGGGATTTGCAATTGCTTTGGATTATTGTCAAAAATTTAGAACTAATATTGAAAACGCAATGAAAGACAATGTGCTATTCTATTAGAAACTTCGTCCGGCCGGGAATATCGTTCCATATAAAAAACGTAATAGGTCAAAACTGATTACAATTAAACAAACTGATTTGTATTGTAAATATGTTTCAATGTAATTAGTTCTTTTGGCAAAGCTGAATTTTCAGCATCATTACTCCAGTCTTCAGTGTCACATGATCCTTCAGAAATCATTCTAATATGCTGATTTGGTGCAACATTTCTTATTCTGATATAATATTGAAAACATGTTGTGCTGCTTAATATTTTTGTGGAAACTTGGATCAGTTTTTTTCCTGGATTCTTTGATGAACCAAAAGTTCCAAAAATATCGGTGTCAAGCTGTAATTTTGGTGGTAAAGGTTTGAATAGTTAAAATTATTTAGCATTAAAATCATCTCTGCTCTTATGCCTTTTTGGCAAAATATAGGTTCTTCTTTTTAAATCAGTTATATGTTTCCAGTTCTTGACCATTTTTGTGCTGTTTTTTCCAGTTTTCAGTTTTGTTTTTCTCTTAAATTAGAGGTTGAAGTACTTTACTTGACAGGTATCAATTTTCTTTCCTTTCATAATGACACAAATTCTCATAGCTTAATACAAATATAAATGAATAAAATGGACGGTTTTGATTGGATTACTTTAATTACATATAATTTTAATGACATTTTCAATTGCAGTCTCTTACAGTTCGGGGGGGGGTGGGGGGGGGGGGGTGGGGGGGGGGGGGGGGGGGGGGGGGGGGGGTTCAAAGAAGTTTGTGGCTGGGTGTTATTCTTTATGTAACAACAATAGCACCTAACAGAAGTATGTTCCACAAACAACTACTGTATATCACATTTATGCAACTGATTTTAAAGATCTGCAAGCGACTTTGTGGGTTCAGAGAGCATTTCAGGTCAATTAGACAGAGAATCAGCTTCCATCAGTGCAGCCAGAGGAAAGTAATGAGGCATAAGCGTTGTTTGAGTCATTTTACAGAATTCTGGATAAAATGGGTTCTTGTATCTGAGATGAATACAAACCTCCAGTAATATCAATCTGTAATTAGTCTTTTATCATTAGGCCATTTGGCATTGCCTCTTTAGCACATTTGGTAGTTATTGTCATCAACCCCTGTGAGTCTTAAAAATACCACAATGGATTCTTGCTGTGGGTACTGTTCATAACGTGAATTCAATTATCCTGCTATTTTCTGCACCTTTAAAAACCTTATGCTGTGTCAACCCTCATGGTGATTATATGCCAGATAAGACAGATAAAGGGGTTAAAGGAATAGTCCACCCAAAAATGAAAACGATCATCATTTACTCACCCTCTTATCATTCCAAATGACTTTCTTCTGTGGGAACTCAAAAAATGTCTCTGAGTTTTCTTCTGTTTACATAATGAAATTCAAAGGTGCCCAATGTTGTTTTGGACCCCACTCACTTTTTTATATGAACAAAAACAGTACTTCCAATTTCCAAATATCTTCTTTTGTGTTCTTCTGGAAAAAAAAAATGAAGACGAGAAAGTGGCTTTTCATTAAGTGCCACATGGTAACTTATGGTTTGTGAACTCATTCTATGTCTTGCAGGTGTCCCTCGTTTTGTTCAGTGACTGAATCGAGTCCATATTTACATTCATTACACATAGATGCCTGAAAACCTTGTCCTATGGGAAACACATACTCTATTCGATAAATCTCCGTCAGATGATGTATAGGCTTCCTTCAGCACTCTCTGTCAGCTCCTCTGTAGTCATGGCAGAATAAGAAATAAATATCATTTGCCAGGCTCCACTGACTCGAAGTTTGGTTTTTGCTTTTTCAACTGAATTCCCCTGATGTGTTCCATCATTTGTGAAATGGGATGGAAATAATTGATCTTGTTTCAGTCACATTAGGAAGACTAGCACTTCCATTCACTTGCACAAGAAATGTATTTATTGCACACATCTCAATTTAGTCAAAAATGCATTAGTGTTTACTCTTGTTCTTTGGTCACATTTTTCAGAATCTGTGCTTTTAATTACACACTTGGGAAAGGGAACAACGGCCTCCACAGAGTGTCCAGACTCAACAGACATTCATCCATCCATTTACTCCTGTATCCGATGCAATCAATCATCCTGTTGGTAATCGAAGCAAAGGCCAGCACAGCATTACTCATTATTGTAGTTAGTGTCTCAAAGCACTACATCTGCACAAGGTTCAAAAGTAAACTGAAATCACTTAAGGAAGTGAACTTTAAACTGGATCTTTTTATATTATTATTTTGTGTTTAAATGTAATAGATGCAGATACAACTCAGAAAGGACAGTAGGGAGTATAAAAGAAATTAAATTCTAAAGGAACATTTGAATTTATACTCCTAACCAGATGTCTATCCAAATTACAATTTATTTCCTTTGGGAAATGCATCTTACAGTTAGCGTTTCTTTGAAGCGCAATATTCTGCGAGAAACACTACCATTCAAAAGTTTTTGGGTCAGTAAGAAATATATATATTTCATCAACTGTAAACCATTCTACTCGCCGCGGGAGTTTTCCTCGTTCATTCTGTACGTGTTTACATTCCTCCGCAAGCACACGTGAACGCAGCGCTCTGACAGGTGGCTCATCAGATCACAGACATAGAGCAACAAATCTTTTATAATCATTCTCTGGGACTTAAATAAAGCAAACCTCACACGTGAACTGCCAAAATACAGACAGCATATGTCCTACCAGAAACGAGGATATACTGGACCACTGTTACTCCACAATAAAGATGCCCATGGGCAGCTTTGGGACTCTCTGATCACTGTCTGGTTCACCGATCTGGACAAGCTCACGGATTCTGTAACATCATAACATTCCAAGGGGGTTCAGTGAGGATATGTGCATTTTCCGAACAGGATAATGAACTCGACAACAAACAACAAAACAGCTCGTTCACTGCCAAAAACCTCAAGACAGCTTCGTCGGGCCAAAGATGATGCCTTACAGGAATGGGGACAGAGGCTTGTATAAAAGGCCAAAAACACACTGACAAAGGGTCATTCAGGGGACATTTCCCATACAATGACGTAACTCACTGATTAACCACCATAGTACAATGCATTGTTGTGGAAACTAACCAGCCATTTAACACATTTTTCCTGAACATGGTCACATCTCCATCGTTTGAAGCACATTATTTCACCAATTTAGGGCCGATGTTAATGATGTCACATGCATGTGGTGGAGTAAAAACTTCTGCTATTTAACTGATTCGAGATCTCTAAGATGCTGCTGTATTGAACAAGGCGCCTGATGACTAATTTACTATTTTTTGCTCCGTCATTTTGCTTTATTTGATGTTTGATTCATCACGGGTTTCTCTTACGTCATACTCCGGGGTTCCCTTAGGCATTTATGCACATGTGCACTCTTCAAAAACAGTGCTTATCAAGGACGCGCAAAATTATCTAGATTAAAATTTATATATATTCAAATAAAATGGAAGATTTAGATTGTACTGCATGTTAGCTTGCTTGTTGTGCCCAAGAGCATAATTATTTAAGTCCATATGTCTTACTAAAAAGAAGCTGCTTCTAACCACAGGTCGAGAGCTGTTATTGTTCCTCCACTTTTAAAAATAAAGGTGCTTCACGATGCCAGAGAAGAACCTTTTTGTCTAAATGGTTAAATAAAGAACCTTTAACATCTGAAGACCCTTCAGCTTCACAAAAAAAGGTTCTTTGTGGCGAAAAAAGGTTTTTCAGATTACAAAAAAGGTAAGAAAGAGATGATTCTTTAAAGAAACTTTGACTGAATGATTCTTTGTGGAACCAAAAATAGTTCTTCTATGGCATCAAATTGAAGAACCTTTTGAATCACCTTTATTTTTAAGAGTGTACCACGTAAGTTTGCGACGCTGTTTGCGAATGTTTGTTTGAACTATGGTTTCAGGAAACACCGAATCGTTGAACTATGTGGAAAACACACCACGGAGTGGCTAAAGGAGGGGGGACCACTATTCCGAAGCTGCAGAAACTTTTCTGCCAATGACCGGCATCCTTGTGGAAAGACTGCAAGACATCACCAATACAAGACACCTCCCCCAACGTAAATAGGTGCCCTGGAAATTTACCAGTAACTTACTGGCAGCTGGATGCCAGTAATTTACTGTAAAAGATGTTACAGTATTAGTACTGTAATTGCATTTACAGTACAATAGTCTTGTGTATGTAGTTACAGTATTTGTACTGTAATTCATTTACAGACAATATGCCTTACTGTATTTTATGTCAGTAGGATACCGTAGTGCCTTTAAAGTTCAGTACTGTAGTTTATTCATTAGTTTAAAAACATTGTTACCTGTAAAAGACCAATCCAATTGTGGTACTGACCACGTAAACCATGATTTTACATTACCCAGCCCCCACCCCCCCCCACACAATAACTCATGAGCTTTAGTTCTGATAATATTATTTTTAATTGTTGAACATTTTCTTTTTAAAAGTACAAATTACAAATCTTGACCTCTCAGATGCACTAGCTTAAAAAAAGGGTATCACCACAGTCCCCTGGGGACTTTGTATCATGGAAAAACATACACATACTGAAAAGCAAAAATTGGCAAGTACACTACCAGTCAAAAGATTTGTAATGTTTTTAAAGAAATCTCTTCTGCTCACCAAGCCTGCATTTATTTGATGCAAAATACAGCAAAAGCAGTAATATTGTGAGATATTTTTACTATTTAAAAAAACTGCTTTCTATTTTAATATATTTTAAATGTAATTTATTCCTGTGATCAAAGCTGAATTTTCAGCATCATCACTCCAGTCTTCAGTGTCACATGATCCTTCAGAAATCATTCTAATATGCTGATAAACATTTTTATAGATTATTATCAATATTTAAAACAGTTGAGTAAATTTTTCAGGATCTTGATGACTGAAAGATCGAAAATATCAGCATTTATGCGACAAATAAAAAGCTGTTGAAATTATACCACTATCCATTCAAAAGCTTGGCGTCATATAATTTTTTCTTGGGAAAGAAATTATTAGCACTACACTTTCATTTAGCAAGGATGTTTTAAATTGATCAAAAGTGATGATAAAGACATTTAGAATGTTACAAAAGATTTCTATTTCAGATAAATGCTGTTCTTCTGAACTTTCTATTTATCAAAGAAACCTGAAAAAATTCTACTCAGTTGTTTTCAACATAATAAAACATGAATATGATAAGTTTCTGAGCAGCAAATCAGAATATTAGAGTGATTTCTGAAGGATCATGTGACTGGAGTAATGATCCTAAAATTCAGCTTTGAAATCACAGAAATAAATTACATTTTAAAACATATTAAAATAGAAAAAAGTTATTTTAAATAGTAAAAATATTTCAAAATTGTACTGTTTTTGCTGAACTTTGGATCAAATAAATGCAGACTTAGTGAGCATAAGAGACTTCTTTCAAAAAAATTACACTCGTACTGTTCAATAACTTTTGACTGGTAGTGTAAATAAAGTAAAAATTAGTTTGTGGTGTTGTGTTAAATTTCAGTCATTTTGACAATAAAAGTTGACAAGCTCTCCGATGAGAAACAACAGGATGGGATTCAGGCTGCACCCTCTTTCCAGAATTCCAGCTGATCTGTGACTTTCAATGCATTTGGTGCCACAAATGTTGACCGTCTGAATGAACCTGCAAGCACAAAAAAAAAAAAACATTATTTATCAAAGCAGTGTTTACAGAATTGCCTTGGACTGTCAACTTGTTGGGAGGCCCCTTTTTGTATGCCCCCCCAACTTTTTTTTTTTTTTGACGGGTAATAAAGAAATTCGTTACTACTCGTGAACGCACCTAAAAGGAAGGTTAATAATTATCTATTCAAATTATTACAAAGCCCATTTTACAATGCATCTTCAATCAGTAGAGCAAGGTGTAATAATGGGCTTGATTCCAGGGCAGTTCTACAAGTGACGTGGACTATCCGGGCGCTTAGCCAGCAAAACATTAAGCATGTATCAGAATACACATGGGAACACTTCAAATAATTAGTGTAGATAAAAGTTACATGGCGAATGCTAATTTTTATTTTTAAAGAGCCACTTATAATAATATAATTGCACTTACCATTGGCATAAAATACATTACAGTATTTACCATTCTGATTTGTGGCAGGAAAAATGAAAACTCATTTTGCCAGCAGGAGGCGCTTTTAGAGCGGGAGAGATAGCGGTTTCCTGGTAACGCTGTACACAAAGCAGAGCTCCACTCACAAAAGCTGCATTATCAGACATTACAAGCAAGAAGAAATGAAAACGAGTTTCCTTCAGAAATACAGTGATATAAAAACACCCGCACCAGGTTTCGATTTTGAAACGTGCAGTGCTCATGTTTATTCAACATGTGCTAGCATGTTCCTCTCAAAGGCAACCTGTTCTGTGAGTTAGTGGAGAACAGCAGCTAAGAGGCTAATTTAGTGACATTAAAGTTAGTTAAGCTGATGGAAGCTCACCTGCTGTTAGCACAATCACAAGACTCCAATACACCTCCGATGCAGACATGACTACAACTTAAAAAAAAATACAAAAGATGTTCTTAACAGTGGTGTTTCTTCACTCAGCTTTCCTCAGTAGGTTGTTAGCTCGCTGTTTTATGGTAACGTTACGTCTGTCACTGAATTTAGGGACCGTCTCTAAAGTTACACGACATTGGTACACACTTTCTGACTTAAATAGCATTTGAAGAGAATGACCTTACTTGCGATAAAGAGGCAGAGTAAAGAAGATAATTTATGCTTCTCTTTGTTCAACTAAGTTAGTTAACTTCGGCTAACTGACATTATTAACTTACCAGTTGATGTTATCATCGATACTGTGGCGTTCACAAGAAGAGGCCGTCAGTCAGAAAAAAAGGCTCCAACTGCCGACATGAAAAATGACACTATGAATAATGTTAGCTTGCTGTTAACAAGTGAAAACATCTTAAAATATGCAGTTTTGCATAAAACAGAAATAATATAACTTACTAACCTTTCGTGGAGTTAAGGTGCATTTCTCTTTTGTCCTTTTACAGCCACTTCCACCAAACAGTCAAAAAAGAACTCCCTTGCCATTGGTCAGTATATTTTGTTAAAGAAGTAAAAATATACATCAGCTGTCTTTATTTTTTTAGAGACATGGTCACTCATTTCCCATCCCTTTTTGATATTTCTCAGCATGTGTCTGTGCACTCAAGGATGAAAATCTCTTGTCAGGTTTTGAAATTCAGTACACATCTCAATCCAAACCTTTGCAAATCAAAGCCTAGAAATATATGAAACACGAAAGTGGCTGAGACAGCAAGGTGAGCCATATCAGAACATGGCTGAACAACTCCTTGAGATGGCCAACAATGCTTGACTGCGCTTAATCTGGTTCTGTCATGACAAAATAACAAGACATTACACCCCAGGAGACTTTGAGAACCACATGTCCCTCACAGACTGAAGTACAGCTTTGCCTCACCCTCTGGAGGACCCTTCAATTAGCTGGCCCATCACAGGGTGGCTAAACAGCTGTGTCATTAAAAAAGGAGCCTCAGTAGGCAGAGAATGAAGTCAAGTGATCATTAACAGGAATAAAGTGGGGCTTCACATTGACTAAACCATTTTGATGAGGCTTCTGACTTTGGAACAATTGCAGATAAAAGATTCAGTCTGGGCTCTTCAGACACACAGCTTGGGAAGGTGGCTGAAATGTATTTTTATTCACTTTCAAACTCTTCAAATTTAACCGCTGTGCCTTTATGAATCAGTATGTATTTCAGACCAAGTATGCTTTTCAAGAAGTTGCTAAACGGATCTGTTTTGTTTAGATTATTACAGTATCTTAATTATATGGTATTTCAACTATGGTATCTTAATTATATGGTAGTGGTAGTCGTTCCTGTGAGCGCAGCTCAAGACATTCAATTACAACTCAACTCCCATAGCAATCTCCTCACCTTTTCCCATAATTCACTTTCATGATGGGGTTTCTCTCTCTCACCCCCAAAAATTTAACACTCCATTTGAACTCAGACTCTGCTTTCGGTCTTTATTATATTGCCGCTCTCCCTCAAATCAACTCTCTGCCTGCAGCTCTCTATAATGGGGAAAGAAGAAAGGAACAGCCTGGCTCAAAGTCAGAGATTCAAGTCTTCAGAAGGTAAAAATCACACTGATGCATCTCAAATTATGTAGTTTGTTTGGTGGATTTCAAGCACTTTTTAAATAAAATGGCTGACTCTTCTAAGGTGTGCTATGGCTAATTGCATAGCCACCATTTTATGTATCCAAAATACACACAATGAAATCATATTTTAATCTTTTTGTTTTGTACAATTAGATAAAATATGACACTGTTTTCTCCGTGGTAAACAAGTACAAGTTAAAAACATTAAATATATATATAAACGATTGTAAGCAAAAGTGTTGTGGTTAACAATAGCACAATTGTGGGACAGTAACTGAAATGTATTTATTATTTTATTATAAATTTTACACGTAATAACTATTTAAGTGCTTTGATTATTTTACTCTGATTAGATGGTTACATGGTCATATAATGATTACATATAATGGATTTCCATAGATTAATATGGCCAAGGGTAGAAAGCTAAAATATATATTACAAGGCAAAATATAGCAAAAAGTGATGAATAAGTGATGAACGCATAGTAAAAAGTTTCTAAGATTCCTTTTTTTAAATGTAACCTTCATATAACCATGAGAAAAAGGTTAACAGAAAAATAACTGTTACAAATGAAGTTTTAATAAAAATCAACCCAAGGGACACAAGAGTGCCCAGAGTTGAATATACGCAGGGCTTTAAATATGAACATGAGTTAAGTTTTTGAAAGCTGTTAGTGAATTTAATTGGCGCAGGTATAGGTTGAGTTTTCTGCATGACCTCTTTCCTCTGACATTTCTCACTGTTTCTGCTTTCTTTGTTGTGGCTGCTGGGAAACTGTATCTGGGGGTTATCTCTCAGGCTTCTCAGTCTATATTTGTATGTGATGGCAGTTAGTTGTGTGACCTTTTGCTAGATGTCATCAGAGTGTTTTGCCCAGTGTATGTGCAATTGCGGTAAATGGCAGCATCCAGAACTTTTCTCTGCCTTCCGTGCGTTAATCTCCAAGAATGCCTTCCAAGTTGTTTTTCTTCATCAGCCGGTCTTATTGATCCAAAGTAAATGAAATTACATGTTACTCTTGTCTCAGCATAGACAGCATTTATTAAAAGTGGAAAAATTGTACATTCAAATAATTGTAGCTATATAATATGTTGAAGTTATTTCAAGAAAAGTTGGCAGTAGCTTAGTGATTTCCTCACCATGACCATTTTAAAATTAAATCAAGGGCCAGGAGATGGTGGTGAAAGTTGTATTTATCCAGACAAAAATAAATCTCCCGCTCCTGCATCACAGCCAAACATCACATCATTCCACCTGGCTGATTTCAAACATTGAGCGACTGCTATTAGACACAGCACAGCTGGAGAGAGAGCAACAAACCCGAGCTCAGAAAAAGCTTTATTTAGTACACTGATCTGAGACCAGCTGCACAGACTTTCTTACAATTATAACGTGTGGCATTTGAGATAGGGGCAGCTGCTCCTAGGTCACTGAAAGTCTCTGTCACTTTCGCTCAGAACTTTGCACTCTCTTGTCTGCTTTGGTGCAGTCAGACTCAGACGGCTCTCGCTGTTGACTCACTGGCTGACCGCACAGCACCCGTAATTTTCCTTTCCATCTTAAGCTTTCAGTTCAGTTACCAGGGTGAATTGGTGCAATTACAGTCATTGGCCAAATTAGGCAGGAGACTTGGGAGAAATTTTTAGTGCAATACGAGTTTTAAAACTTGTATTTGCCTCATAATATGGACATGAAAACATCTGTCATAACAAAAGCCAGGTTAATAATTTTAGAATATCCTCTTACTCTGAAAAAAAATAGGGTGTTGTAGAATAAAAAAAAAGGGCTTGACATTTTAAGTTCAGTAAAGACATTTGAATACAATAAGTAATTAAAAATACAAATAATATACAAATTAAACCCTGCGGCTCGTGACGACACATTGATGTCCTAAGACACAAAACGATCGGTTTGTGCCAGAAACCGAACAGTATTTATATAATTTTTTTTTTCCTCTCTAATATATCGCCACTATGTCCAACTGTCTTTGGGCGCGCTGCACACGGCAATCCGTTCGTGAGGTTTACTCGCTCATGGCGTAGTTTTTACTCAAGTGCCTGTAAGTGATCAATATCACTCATTTTTTACACAGCGTCATGGAGGTCAACGCTAATCAAAAATGTACTCTTACTTGCGCTTATTTTCCTGGATTGTTCACACCACCTTAAAAAAACTGAAAAGAGTCCTTTCTCTCTCCGCGAACTCATGTTCGGGAGGCTGACTTTCCACGTATTATATTTCTGGCACAAACCAATCGTATTTCGTGTCTTAGGACATCAATGTTCCGTCACGACTGCAGGGTTTAATTTTGGATTTTTCATTTGGATGTCTCCCTAGATGTGTTACATTGCCATGATTTATACGACTGATAGACTTGCAACGTTGCTTAAAAAGCATCAAAGGTGTTCTACTGAAGAAACAAAGTCACATATATATTGGATTCCCTGGGGGTAAGCAGATAAACATCAAAATGTAGTCTAAAATATAGTCATGCAGAATAAGTGATAGTGACGTGATGTGACATGTGGCCAAATATGGTTATCCCATATCGGAATAGTGCTCTGCATTTATCCCTCCAAAGTGCACACACACACACAGCCGTGAACACACACACACTGTGAACACATACCCGGAGCAGTGGGCAGCCATTTTATTTTTCTGCGGTGCCCGGGGAGCAGTTGGGGTTGGGTGCCTTGCTCAAGGGCACCTCAGTCGTGGTATTGAAGGTGGAAAGAGCACTGTACATTCACTCCGCGCTCCCATTCCCCCCACCTCAAAATGCCTGCCGTTACTAGACTCGAACCCACTAATACACTCATACTAAATAACCCACTTACTCTGTGGCATTAAGGCATTAATATGCGCTTCATTAGTACTAATTAACAGCCGATATCTTAGTAATATGCTTGCTAATAAGCAACTAATTAATAGCTGAAATTTGGTCCTTAAAATAAAGTGTTACCAATCATTTAAATAAATTATTATTCTAATTAATTTAAATATTATAAATGAAATAAATTATTTTTGGTATGAACAGTTTCTCATACCAATCAGTACTCAACATATTTAACTAAATTAGAAGTTCAGCTGTATTAAAGATTTTTATATAAACTATAGAGCCTTGTCTAAATAAATGGAAAACACTGGTGTGGCTATTTGTCGCTGTCTCTGATAAATTGGAAAAAAAAGGTAATATATTCTTTGTCCACGGCACCTGAACAACCAGCGGCAGTGTAAAGTATAAACTGCCACATCTGAGATGACAATGACACATAGCCTTGAATTAATTCCACATCCTCAGCTCGGCTTACAGGAGATGCCACGGCATGTTTGAGTCAGATAGGTGAAGGAGTTTTGACATGCTCTTACAATGTATCTCTCAGATCGCCTCAGGTGGAGCAACGATGCCACAGGGACATTAATAACAAAGTAAATATGGAGGGAGAGAGAGGCAGTTGATTTTTGCATTCTTATATGAACAAATCAGGTCAATTTCACTGAAAAAAGCGTGAAAGCAGCTGGAAGTTTGATGTTAGCCTACAGACAGCAATATAAAAAATGTGGAAATCAACGAAATCGACATAACCACACTGCATTCTCATCATTCATTGGACCACTTACAAAACACAAAGAAAAAGTAAATGTGAATTTAGATTTTTTTTTTTTAATTTTTATTTTGCAGCTAATGATTTCTTTTTGGTCAGTTTACAGATTGTGGTTGTATTCAATGAGGAATGATTGAAATAAACCTTTTTTTAACAAACTCAACTTAATCTGTAAAATGAATTAAATGTAAACTTCAAAGCTATCGGCTGCTTGAAATTGGAGGCAACAGGTGACTAGCGTGTGTCCTCAATATCAGCTTCTGTCTTTGAAGGTAATATTCAGTGTCGGGTCTCCCTTTAAGAGCAGCACATCATTTGCATTCCACCTGTCTCTGTGATCTCCTTTTAGATTAAATCAAAGTTGGCCATGCTCTTCTCTTTTATTTTGCTCTTATCAAAAAGGTTGATTGTGTACAACCTGTTTCATTTCGGACTGAAATTAAAGCACCGTGCTGGAGAAAGGAAATAACCAATTGCATCTGTTACAATTTTGAATGTTTCATGCTACTTGTCAATAGAATAATTGCATCCAAATTTGAGTTTGACATATTAGCTATGCTACTTCACCTGTGTCATCCAAACCAGTGGTTTTCAGTAGGTTGTAACCCAAAAAAACATATCAATTTATCATCACCTTATCAACAAAATGGATAGCAAAATGCTTGATATATCTTTTTTTTGTTGTTGCTGTTAAAAGCTGTGCATTCAATTAAACCTTTGTAATGGGGTAATTCTATTGTAGTTTAACATCACTTATGTATAACATGGCTTGTTTATGCAGCTGTCATGTTTCATGTTCAATCTATTAAGCGCACATGTCAACACTTGACATGGCATTTTACCCAGAGAGTCTTTTCTTTTTCCTCAAAATGCTAAAAGGATAGTTCACCCAAAAAACATTCTGCTACAAACTTTATCATCCACCCTTTCTAAACCCTGGTCATGAGTTTCTTTCTTTCTTCTGTTGAACACAAAAGACAATTTAAGAATGCTGGTAATCAAACAGTTGAAATATCTTCTTTTTTGATCAGCAGAAAAAAGAAACTCATACAGGGTTTTGTCCACACTTTGTTACACTTGTGTAAAAGTTATTTAAGGACTTCCGGTGACGTTACGGAGATGGTTAATGCTTGAAAGTTAAGCTCCGTCGGATTGTTGCAATAAATCCCGATTTACATAATCAATTCAGGTATAGTCAGAGTTTTTCAGGATGAGTACGACAACAAGACACAAGAATGCTTCCAAAAATGAAAATTCGAGAGAAAGAGACGATAAAAAACGATCACCTAGCCCTGCCAGACATGCTAAAGCTAGCCCGTGTGCTCCCGAAATTTCTGAAGTGATGGAAGAGCTGAAATCGTTAAGAAAAGAAAATCAAGAGGGGCATAAACAAACGAAAATATCACTGACAAAATTAGAGACATCGGTTGAGGACTTAAAATGCCAAATAAACAGTTTGGAGAGCAGAATCGGGGAGACGGAGGAACGGATAAGTGTTGCTGAGGAAACTGAAATGAGGCACGAAAGAGCGCTTCGATACCTTCTGGAACGTGAGGCGGATCTTACAGGTAGATGCGAAGACATGCAAAATAGACTTCGTCGGAACAACTTACGAATATATCAAGTTCCCGAGGGCTGCGAAGGAGACAACACAGTGGAATTTGTTATGGAGCTGCTCACCACAGTTCTACAACTACCTCAGGATATGGATATAAAGATTGAAAGAGCACACAGGGCCCTTGCAGCCAAACCAAAAGACTCCACCGCACCTCCGAGATCGATAATAGTGAGATTCCTGGACTATGCGGTTAAGGATGCAATCTTAAGACAAGCCTGGTCACAGAAACAGGTCCTGTACAACACAAAACCGATTTACTTTGACAACGACTACTCGCCTGAGTTGCAGAGGAAAAGAGCACAGGTGCGAGATGCAATGAAACAGCTCAAGATGAATAACGTGCGAGTGCAGTGCATCTATCCAGCACAGATAAAAATCTACCTGGAGACGGGAGTAAAAACTTTCCCTACCCTGATGGATGCTACACTACCGCTGCGGGACCTGGGAATCAAAGTTCGAGTGGATGAACGAGAACGACATGTAAGAGAAATATCGAAGGCTAGATGGTCAAAGCAAGGTAAAGGTGGACGTGGAGTGAGCACAGCATTGTCCGACGCAGATCTTCAAGCGTTTTTGCAAAAGGAATGAACCGTCTAAAATATGTAAGCAGTAGCTTACATTTAAACTAGATATTTCTGCTTCAGAATGTGAGTAAACTCTGGTTAAATTACAGAAGAGAGTGGTTCTTTGTAGAGATTCATACGTTTAAAGGGACATAATTCGTATTCATACGTTCCTCCTCCCACCTCTCTTCTTTATTTTCGGGATAATATCTCCTCTTTATTTTCGGGATAATAATTGATTTGTTTGTAAATTGACGGATGCTTGCTGATATTTTGAATTCTGAGTGGAAATCACTCTTGGAGGCGGCCGTGTTTCAAAAACAGAATGGCTGCACGCACCCGGTGCACTTTTGATACCCCAGGGAGTCAGCGTCACAATTCCCTGCCCCTGTTACATCGGGATTTGGCCTACGAGACAAGAACTTGGCCGAATGGATGTGTGGAAGTCTTGTTCATGTATATAGTTCATGTTTTTGGTTGTGTTTTTGTTTTCGTTTATGTTAAACATTTGCCTTTGACAGCTGATTTTTTTCATTTTTACTTATTTTTTAATACATTACTGGAACATGTTGGTTACTAACACATACAACATCTACCGATGGACAATTTAATTTGTGTCAGTTATAATGTGAAAGGTCTGAGCAGCCCAATTAAATGAAAGAAAATATTTAATAAGCTTAGAAAAATGCAATGTTCTATTGCATTGCTTCAAGAGACCCACCTGTCTGATGGGGAACATTTAAAACTGAGAAGGGAATGGGTGGACCAAGTTTATAGTGCCTCATATAACAAGGGGAAGAGGAGAGGTGTTGCAGTCATGTTTGCCAAGTCAGTTTTCTTTAATGTGGAGCAAGTATACAAAGATAAAGAGGGGAGATATATCATGGTAGTTGGAACAATTTCAGGCAAAAAAATTACGATTCTTAATCTTTATGCACCCAACGAAGACTATCCACAATTTTTTAAGAATATTTTCTCTCTGTTGGCACAGAAGGGTGAAGGAATGTATTTAATTGGTGGGGACTTTAACTGTGTATTAGATAGTCATGTTGATAAGTTGCCATCGGATAGGGGACCACAGTCAAAAAAAGTAAAAGCTCTTTTAGGAATAATTAGAGAATTAGGTTTAACAGATGTTTGGCGACACTTGCATTCTAAAGAGAAGGATTTTACTTTTATGTCACATGTACATGGCAGTTACTCTAGAATAGACTTTTTTTGTATATCTAGAGCAGATTTACACAGTGTCACAGAATGTCATATAGAACCCATAACTATATCTGATCATGCTCCAGTCAGGTTAAAACTTCAGTTAGGACAAGGTAAACAATTTAAATACTGGAGATTAAATGTATCAGCAATAAATTATTGTAAGGCCAAAGAAGAAATAAGACAACAACTGATTGAATACTTTGATATCAATGATAATGGACTGGTTACTCCATCTATTTTGTGGGAGGGAGCCAAAGCAGTGATGAGAGGTAAAATAATAGAAATAACATCCAGGAATAAAAAAATGAGATTAGCCAAACAAAATGAGATAGAGAATGAAATCAGAAAACTAGAAATTGAACATAAACAAACAGGTAAAATTAAAACTCTAGAATGTTTAAAACAGGAAAGAAAGAAATTGGATGATTTGCTTACATATAAAGCAGAGGGGGCACTCAGATTCATAAGTAGAAAATATTATGAGATGAGTAATAAAGCAAGCAGTCTTCTAGCCTTCCAATTACGTAAAGCTCAAGCAAGTAGGGTAGTTCCAAAAATTAAACACCCAGATACCTCAATAATGCTAACACAACCAAATGATATAGTTAATGCATTTGAAGATTATTATAAAAAATTATATGAAGGCCAGAAATTAATAAATAAGGAAGAAAAAGTTAAAAGTTTTCTGCGACCAATTGAATTAAATAAACTAACAGAAGAAGAAGCAAAGGAAATGATATCCCCTATCACAGAAGAAGAAATAAGAGAGATTATTGCAAAATTAAAAAATAATAAGTCACCTGGTGTAGATGGATTTCCCGGGGAATTTTATAAGGAATTTGTAAATGAACTGGCTCCTAATCTATGCAAGGTGTTTAATTATGTATTAAATAATGAAGACACCCCGCACTCATGGTCTGATGCAATTATTACTGTAATTCATAAAACTGGAAAAGACCCTACGCAATGTATGTCTTATAGACCAATAAGTTTGCTTTGTCAGGATATGAAAATTTTAACTTCAATACTAGCAAACAGAATTCAAAAACATATAAAAAATTGGTTAAACTGGATCAGACTGGATTTATCAATGGGCGATATGGCATAAATAATATAAGAAAAGCTTTAAACTTACAACAAATTGGAAAAGACAGTAAAACACCCTCAATGCTTCTTAGCCTAGATGCTGAGAAAGCATTTGATAGGGTGGACTGGGTGTTTCTGGAGCAGACTCATAATTGTATGGGATTTCATGATATTTTTGTTAAATGGGTAAAGACTTTTTACAAAAATCCTAAGTCAAGAGCTCGAGTTAATGGACATTGCTCAGAGTTTTTTAATTTAGGTAGGGGAACTCGTCAGGGAGATGCGATGTCTCCAGTCTTATTTGCTCTTAGCATTGAGCCACTAGCGGAGTTAATAAGGAGCAACCCCAGAATAAAGGGGATAACAGATAAAGGAGGGAAGGATCATAAGATATTGCTATATGCAGATGACATATTATTATTTATTGAAAACCCACTTTCATCAATCCCAGCCCTTTTAGAGTGCCTTAGAGACTATGGCTTAGTTTCTGGATACAAGGTAAATTCTGAGAAATCTGAGGCAATGATGATTTCAGGACATTGGCCCACTCAGTTAGATAATGAGGTATCTTTTCGATGGTCCAGTCAGGGCTTCAGATACTTGGGTGTTATCCTTACACCTATGGCATCACGTTTATATTTAGCGAATTATACACGGCTTTTTGAGATGATAAAAAAAGACTTGGCAGGATGGGAAGTACTACCTCTCTCCATGTTCGGTAGGATAGAAACAGTGAAAATGAATATATTACAGAGACTTCTATTCCTATTTCAATCCCCACCGGTTTGGGTTCTGCTCTCAGCATTTAACAAACTAGAAAAAATGATTTCGAAGTTTATTTGGCAAAACAAAAGACCAAGAATAAGACTTAAAATAATTGTCAAATAAAGACAGGGGGGGTTTGAACCTTCCTAATCTTAGATACTATTATTGGGCTGCTCAGCTGAGGGCTATGGCTGCTTGGCTTGGTATTGATAAGGAGGCAGAATGGGTAAATATTGAACAGAACTCACTTCCTGGAGTTTCTCTGACAGTTCTGCCATTCATGGATTTGCAAGCACAGAAAAGAGTTAAGATAAAAAATGTATGGATACAGCATACTGTAAAAATTTGGTCCACCATACAAAAGAAGTTTAGAGGAGTAATAGCCTTATCACGTGCAATACCCATTAAAGGTAACCCAGACTTTCTCCCTTCTGTATGGGATAGTGTCTTTAGTAGATGGGAAGAGAATGGTTTAAAGATAGTTTATCAAATTTTTGATGGGGAGAACATAAGATCTTTTTCTCAATTATGTGACAGGTTTAAATTGAAATCTAATGATTTCTTTAGATATTTACAATTACAACATTATATCACAAATTATAAACATTGGGACACAATCAAAAGAACTCCAACGAATATTGAAAAATATTTTATTAATATTATTGAACATGGTCAATGTTCTAAAAATCATATAGCACATATTTACAGGAAGTTAATGCAGGACCAATCTGATGACACGTTTCATATCAAAGGAAATTGGGAATTAGAGTTAAATACTGTAATAGAGGATGAGATGTGGACAAATATATGTGCTGGCTGTCATAAGGGTATAAGTAGTCAAACGTGGAAGGAATTTGATTGGAAAATGAAAATGAGATTCTTCAGAGCTCCATTGGCGGTTGCCAAATTTGACAGTACATCGCCATTATCACAGTGTTGGAGAGAATGTGGAATGGTGGGGGACTATGTGCATATATTCTGGGAATGTCCCAAAGTATTATTGTATTGGCAGCGGGTTAAAAGGGAAATTAGTAAAATTTTAGGAAGAGATATATCAATGCACCCAGTATTTTTTTTGCTAGATGGCTTCCCCTCGGATCAGTTCAGTAAATCTCACTTATTTGTATTACATATATTATTAATGGCAGCCAGGAAGATAATCACTGTGAACTGGATGAATGTGCACGAACCTACTGTGACAGAATGGACACAAAGACTGAAACAGATATATATATTTGAGAAAATGACTGCGGACTTGCATTTAAAATCTGACTTTTTTCGACAGAAGTGGGCACTTATTGAAACATACTTGCTTGAAGGAAATAGCTCTAATATATATTAATGTTTGAACCATGCAGATAATTTGCCAGTATGTGGAGCATTTATTGAAGTGCTGTCAAGGACTTTTGTATATATTTTTAAATTGTGTTTTTTTTTTTTGTTTTTGTTTTTTTGTGTTGTTTTTTTTTTTTTTTTTTTATTTTTATTTATTTATTTATTTACTTTTCATGTATCAATATTGTAAGTAAAAGTTATGTAACAGTGTTTTGTTTAAAAAAAAGGTTCAATAAACACACAGTTCAAAAAAAAAAAAAAAGTTATTTAAAATGTCTTGCTATATATGCTGTATTGTACCAGATATTGGATTTAATATTTTAATAACTTGTTTTCTTTCAAATGCTTTTATTTCTCACTAGAATACAGTTTTCATAAACAATATATTCATATTAATAAGGATATTTTGTTTACTGTTGTATGATCAACAAGTCTGTTAGTGTGATGGATCATTATTTGATGTAAAATCTGAAACAAAATTAGCTCTGAATCACTGATCAAGGCCAACTTGTTCATTGCAACTATTTTTTTCATTTATATTTTTTTGAATTTAACTTGTGTTTGTAATATTGTACCTTCTTAAATCACCTCCACATTAAACCATTCACTTAAGTGTAATGTTTAATTAAAATAAAGCTTAATTTAACCCATTTCTCTTAGAGACAGCTGTAAATGACACACTATATCAGAAATAAGTTCTATCCTCCAAGAGGTGCCTATAAGGGAGATTAATTAGCATGCAGGCAGAGTTTGATTACAGGGTTCAACATGTAGTCGAGATGAAGGCTCATGTTTTATGCAATCAAATGTAACCTCTAAGAAATGTCCTTGTACAACAGTAATGAAGGTATAGTGTTGGAAATGTGATGCTTCGATAAACGAACATGATATGATCGCAGAAGATGAGTGAAACTGCTGCCCTCATAGCCTTTGCTTCCTCTGAAGTTTATGAAGCTGATGGCAAAATTGTAATTCCAATAGGTTACTGCATGGTTCCCTGTAAGCTTTATTTAAAATTGGATGCACTTCCTCTGGGGTTGGATTATATTTGCTGACGGTCAGGGTTATGTTTTATGGATGTCATATTTCCAAGTTTTTTCCTTGTATTCATAGGGCCACAAATTGACTAGACATCATATTCTTCCATTTGAACCAAATGCATTCTGTGTGATTATAAGTTACACTTTTAAGGAATATGCTAAACACTAGCATACTTTTAGTGACTTTTTAGTGTATTTACAGAAAACATACTTATATTACCCTTACTTAAAGTATATTTTATGTCTACTTTGTGTGAGAACATAACAAAATGATTACACTTTTAGTGGGTTTTAATGTACTTTATATTGCAGTAGGCCTACACATGGTTATATTTTAAATATATATGTATTTATAATTTTAATATTTGGAAAAGTACAATATTTTGAAAAACATTTTTAACATTTACAATGTACAAACGTTTGTCAACTATTATTAAGCATTGCGATATTTAAAATAAGTTGTTTAATATGTTTTTCAGTTTCACTTAAAAGGTTATGCTACTTTGGTTGATTAGGCTGTTGTTCATTACATGATACATTAATTGTAATAAGCTAGGTGTTTATAAATTTGTTCAAGCTTGACGCCTTTATTTTCTAATATATATTTCTGAAATTCCCACAAGGATTTCAACATCATATATGAAAAAAAAAAAACTTGCGTTTACTTGTTTGAATTCAAACAACCCACTGACTAAACCTGATTGGTTCCAGAGCCATTGAACGGCTCTGATTGGTTCGTATGATAATGAGCTCACCCCAGAGAGCTTCGCATATAAAATATGATGTGCGTGCAAATGTCTCTTGAATGTGAATATAAGTCTAAATTTAAACAGTATTATATAGAGCGGTCGCCGATCGTGTCTCTTTAGGGCACTTGGAGGAAACCACGCAACTCATATGGATTACTTTGGCGATGTTTTTTTGCGATTTCAAATTCTTTTCCGATTTCATACGTGAACATCTTTGGTGAATCTTCTTTCATCGGAGGGACATAAATCTCTCAGATTTACCAACAATCCAATGTTGATTGTAATCAGACCCAATCAGTTTTTGATTAGCCTCTGTTTATTAAGCTGAAATGGCCCTAATGAAAAGGTGTGGTTCTCTTCTGTTTAGGTTATAGAAAAGAGGCTGAGATTGCGTCAATGGAGTGATTTGAGTTGCTTGAGCAAATTAGTGAACATGAAGGAGCATGAATAAACGAAGTGTCACTTCAGCCTTTCCTCTGTGGCAGAGTCTCTAATGCCTGTCATCCCTCGCTTTTCACAATCAGATCAGTGCAGCCAGAAGAAATAACAATCTAATGATGTAGAAAGAAAGAAAAACAGTTTATGTTCTGTGTGGTCAGTGGAAAACATGCCATTGCCAAAAGCAGGTTTATGATGCTACTGGAGGGGTGATTCTGATCCAGTTACAAAATATGGTAACACTTTACAATAAGGTTCCATTAGTTAATGTTAGTTAATGTATTAACTAACATGAACAAACAACGAACAATATATTTATTACAAAATGTATTAATCTTTGTTAATGTTAGTTAATGAAAATGCAGTCGTTCATTGTTAGTTCATGGTAATTCACAGTGCATTAACTAATGTTAACAAGCACAACTTTTGATTTTAAAATTGCATTAGTAAATGTTAAAATTAACATGAACTAAGATTAAAAATGCGGGGATGTAAAGTATTGTTAATTCTTAGTTCATGTTAACTAAAGTAGTTAACTAATGTTAACTAATGAACCTTATTGTAAAGTGTTACCCAAAATATTATAGTACATTTGGGTGTTTTTTCAACATTTTATGTCCCACTTTTATGCGTTCAGTATTAAATCTAACCATTTTTGTTTTTTGCGATATGAAGCACACAGCTTTCATTGCTCATTGTTTTGTTTTATTTTTTTTGCTATAATCTTTTTGCCAATAAATCATTTGTGATGTGATGGAAATGACACTGCAAGGAAAAACAACACACTTTCTGTGTTTGTATGTACACTATTGGATATAGAAAAATTAAAAAGCTAGTAATGACATGAAAAGTTGTTTGAAGGGACTATTTCTAAGACTACAGGACACAAAAATGCCTTGGTGAAGCACCCATTTCAGAATCACGAATACATCATTTTATGGACAAGTATTATTTCTATTGATGCCATGCTATAAAAACTCCACAGTACTCAGCCACATAAAAACTGAGAATTATAGGTCTGCGGTCTAATCTGACACTGTGATTATCAAACACAATATAAAATGACTTTTGCCACTATTGCACTATATACACACGGATGGCATTTCTTTATATACTTCTCTCTGTGAGGCTAACCTATTCACAATTTAAAGCCCCCCCACCCACCCCCCCCCCCCCCCCCCCCCCCCCCCCCCACCCCCCCCCCCCCCCCCCCTGATCGTTTAGCGAGTGTGGTCGAGAGCCCCACTAGTCATGAGAATCGCAGGCCGCGGATGTTGAGGAAGAAGGCGAGGAGTACGGAGGATAGTGGTAGTGTAGGAACCGCTCATCGATGTAAAATGACGCGTTATGACGCGTGCCGCATGAATAAGGGTAGATATGCGTGGGGGGGATGGGGACGGAAGAGTGTAGGACCGAGAGATGGAGGGTGATAGAGTGGAGACGGTAGTTTAGCATACTCATGGAAGAGTCTTGAGGATGATGGGGGGACATGGGAGAGAGAAGTGGAAATGAACAGGGGAAGCGGATGGGCAAGGAAGAATGTGACTGGAGGGAAGAATCGCGGAGGGAGGGAAATGATGAGGTGAAAGGCAGAGTACACAAGGCATAGGGAGTGAGGATACCACGACGTGACTGGTCAGACGCTTAGCGATGAGATTTGGAACTACGCGATGAGTGTTTGAAGAAGAGTAAGATCGAATAGCGCGGTAGGGAGAAGCACAGTGGCAGCAGGGCGACAACAGTATACGCCTCTCACTCTACGCTGAAGGTTAAAGAACCGAACAGGGTTACTCACTAGGTAGAAGGGTGTGAGCATAGCGATAGACATATCGACACTGTGTCGAAGGGACGCCGGAGCGCAAGAGGAACAGGGATTAGTGGCCGACGCTACGCCAACGACGGGATGGGACGATTCGTCAGCCGCCCCACAAAGTTGAGAGGCAGACTAGAGCCTTCCGGGAGGTCCCATGTTGCCCGCCTACAGACCAGGGTAGCGCGAGAGCAAGAGCATCGCTGAGAAACAGCAAGCAGACACCCGTGGGCGAGACCTGGGTGATTGAATAAGGCCCGGTAGACACTTGGACCATGAGCTCTGGCATTATAGCGTTAGGCTCTAATTCAGGGGGGCGAACTGTGGGATTCAGCAGCAAATAAGCCCGCAGTAATAATTATATTCAGTCCATATTCAGTAAGTTATATTGAGAGTGGGAGTGTACAATATGTATATATTTCCAGAAGGCGGATGATGAATTAAGCGGGAAGTTAGTCTGTGCTCACCATCGTTGAATCCAGCGATGAAAACTCAGTGGTGGCGCGCGACCGTATTTAATGAACTATACAAAGCCTATTAGGAAATCTGATTAATTTTATAAGTCCTGTGTGGGTATGTTTATTTATTTTATTATTTATTTTATTTGCTTGAATTTAGATTCAGCTGTGTTGTGCGTGTATATGATTCTAAAACAAATATAGAAATGGGTAATTCGAATCAATGCTGGAATCAGTGAATTATTTTACACTGCATACTCTTTGGTGTGTGACACAAAATGAAAGTGAAATAAATATCAGATTCAATTTAATTCCTTGCAGCTTACCTGACCTGACTGTAATTTACCTGGCCCTTTGTCTCAGAATTTTTTATTTAGTACATTTTTATTTTAGGTGGTATTTAAAAAAAAAATTGGTTATTGTGTATTTATATGATATATTTATTTATACTTTGTGTGTGTATATGTACACAGTACTTATTGTGTTTCTCATAAGATATTATTTTAGTCCATTACACCCACAGGCGGTCTATAAAGAATTTAATTTCTATTGGATTTTATGGTTTTAAATGCAGGTGGCCTCAGCTGAATTAATTTCAGAAGTGTTGTTAAAAAACGTGCAAGTGAACTCTACACTGCTGGTGCATCACATTGGTTTTGTGTTTACGGCTGCAATTAACACTTAGTCAGTTTTAGGGGGTTGACATATTTTAGCGTGTAATGTGCAGGAGAAGGCTTTGGTTGATACTGGAGGATAGTTGTTTTTTAGGTCATGTAGTACATTCTAGCAAATAAAGGTTTTATATTTAGAATGGTGTGTATAAATTTATATATGTTTTTCTTTACAGATACAAATAGCCCATGAAAGGAACTGATTCCTCTGGCAGTAACGAGGAACTGAAGTTGGAATAGCGGCTGTTGACTGAGTGTTCTGAACATATTAAAATCTCCATATATCACATCGGCAGTGAATATGTAAACACAGTTAACTACAAACAGCCACATATAGTTACAGTCATCATAAAACAGGAATTAGAGTAATGAATCATCCACAGTCACGCGACAGAAGTGTCATTAAAGACACAAATGGTACATACACAAGCAGACACACTATTCCCTCTGCTCACACATATGCACACAGGGCTCTGATCTCTGAGGACAGGCTTTGAGGAGGAGGAGGCGGCACTGAGGGACACATCGACCTGAGAAAAACAAGCCCAATGGTCATAATGAGAGGCTTTTTATTACAGGGCGCAGGAATTGGTGTGGGGCGGGGGTGCCGAGAGCAAAGAGGGGCTGAAGGAGGCAGATGCTCAGCGCTGTATAATCACAGCCTCCCTTCTGCACCACTGGACTCATTTGGTGCATTTCATTTGTGGATCTTGAGATTAAATGTGATGCAATAACATCATCTCTGGAATACCTGGGGGCGTTAGTGAATCATTAAGCACTGCACACACACACGTGTATGTTACACCCACATAAATACACAAATAAAAACTGTCTCACACACACACACACACACACACACACAACGATACAATACATTATATTGCAGCCATGCAACTTGCGGAACCAGATAAGGAAGTCAGCAAGCATGAGAAACTTGAGTTCATGAGGGGTGCTTAGCAGCGGAGCTGTGGGTGAAAGGGGGAAGGTGAGTGTTCAGATTCCCGTGGAGGAGCCAGTATGGAACGAGGATGGGATCATGGGAGCATGACTGATGCTGAGAAAGAGGGGAATGGACATGATGCTGTCAGAAGGCGTGTACTCTAATAGTGGACCTCTGGGTTAACACAAGGACAGGCCGCGGACTGGAGCCACAGAAACAATCGCGGTGAGGAAACGTTCCTCTTCCTGCAGAAGTCCAATCGAAGAGTAGAGCAACGCACAAGGATACGGGGTAATGATCCAGTGCTTTTCTTTAGATTATGGTCTGTGCTTGTAGAGCGATTGGTGTTGTTAGTGATGGTTGTTTTTTATGAAGGACTTATTCTTAATCAAGAAATACTATTATTTTGGCTCGAACACACTGTGAAACAGGAGCCAGTCTGGAATCAAGTAAAAATGGATCTACTCTCTGGATTAGATCCCCTCACGGTTTGACTGCGTGCTGCCGTGGGTTGTAGTGGGATATATTACAGTCCAAAACAGCAGCAATGCTCAGACAAAGATTCTATCAGATGATACTGCTGTAGAGAAATTACTTTGGCGATTGGCTTCAGATGTCCAGAGAGAATAACAAATAGTTTGTATTGGCACAGTTCTTATGCATGTGGACAGAAACAATCTGGGGTGTTCATGCTCTGTTCTCAGATGTTGATTATAAAACGTTTGATCATTGTGGAAGCTTAATCTGAACCTGTTTTGTTTTTTTGTAAAGGGCAGATATTTCAAAAAATGTATGAGTTGGGGTCCCAGAGATCGTTAGAACCTAAAAACTAGCCTTTTTTGATAAAGGAACTGCATGTTAAGTACTTATTTTATTTTTAGGGACTAAGGGGGTTGAAAGTTGTAATTAAGTGGCATCTGTGACATCATTGAAGATGGAAGTGCACTCATTTTTCTAATTAAAACCAGTAAACATTAAATGGCCCCCCAAATAAAAACAACCATGTTAATTTATGAAAACAATTGTTGCCATCAATATATTATCTTTTAATATTATTCATTTTATTGGTATTTTTGTTAATATATTTTAAAAAACTTGACATTAACATCAAATAATTTATCTTTAACAACCAAAATTTTAGTGATATACTTTTAAAGCTAGATGTAAAAATGGGCTGTTTAATGTTAGTGTATTTGAAACATTCAAAACACCGCACAACACAAAGCTTTAAGTAACCTTTGCATTCAATCAATAATACCACTTATAATGCATGTCAAACAAAGGAAAACATTGTAAAAATAAAAAAGTTTAACTATCTTGGGTAAACAAAATATATAACTTTTTATTCTATAATATATTTTAAATTATAATCTAAAATGGCTGCTTTTAATGTTATGTATATTGCATATTTAAATATATTCTATAATGTATTTAAGTTAAAAAGTAAAAAGTAATTTATTTAAATTCTTAAATTAACTTGAGGAGAGTCTTAGATATAAGGGCTTTTTGAAGGTCTCTTATATTATTTTGTTCTGTTCAATCAATTTGCTTGCAACCAGACTGGAGATATTTTTGGCTGGTTTTGTTTTTGTCATTCTGCCATGTCGATGTGTTGACAGACCCCTGCTTGGAAGAAATGTGTCAAGTGAATGTAGACAAAAATCTTGTCACTTTGTATTAACCTCACTGGGCAAATCGAAGGCCCTCCAGCCCACCGTTGGCATCCATGGCTTAGCCGTGGGGGCACTAAATGCCACGACATGTTATCAGACCATCACTGAGAATCACTAGTGCCAGATAAAAGATGAATAGAGGCTCTTTTCTTATATTGTTAGGCAGATTTAAAACCAAGTGTCGGGTTTCCCTCAGGAGCAATTTGCATGGAAAATCTCACATTGTGAGATAATTGTGCAAGAAGGTGATAATCTTTCATGTCTCAATGACAAAATGTTGTTGTTTTATGTACTATATTTGTTTAGCCTTTTGCAG
Organism: Sinocyclocheilus anophthalmus; assembly: GCA_018155175.1. Taxonomy (NCBI): domain Eukaryota; kingdom Metazoa; phylum Chordata; class Actinopteri; order Cypriniformes; family Cyprinidae; genus Sinocyclocheilus; species Sinocyclocheilus anophthalmus. The sequence goes on along the minus strand of JADLZN010004238.1, from coordinate 97,969 downwards.
TGTTTCTTCCTGTCTTTTTTCTGTCTGCCAAAACATTACGATTCCATAAACAAACCAATTTTCGGTGTCTTCAAATGTCAGGAGCCTCGTCTTAGACTGAAGCATTCAACATGTGCGTCTGTGATTCCTAATCTCTGGCAAACTCTGGCGGATGCAAAATTGAAACATTCTGACAGAAATTAAAAAACAATAACATGTTTCTGTGTTTCAAATCCAAGCGCGTCTGTTGCGAGCGCACTGAATTAAATACTACACGGCTCCAGAATAGTTTGAAAGTATTCCAGCGTGAAAACCTTCATGGGTTTGGGTACTGAAGCACAGATGCTGTTCAGACACAGTGCGGCTGTGGATGATGGATGGAAAGCCCTGCACAATCCCATTAACAGTCAACAGATGTCTAAAGATGAAACACACACACACACACAGTGGAGGAAAAAACAACTCTCACCTCTATGAGTTTGGAGTGCTGTTAAACTGAAAGACAGACTGACGCCCTCACAGTTGTCCTTGTCCGCATGCAAACCTATTGAAATGATGGATGCCGGATCACATGTAATGTGTCAGATTTCCACATCAACTCTAATTAGATTGTATCTAATTTTCACATTCCCATCATGGCTTTATTAAGCCAGACTCCCTGCAGAGGACATTAATAGAAGATGATTATTCGTTAGACTGCTGCAAAATAAGCCACTTTTTTTGTTGTGCTTTAGAGTTTTGCTCTACATGCAAATACGTTTTCAATAATTCATATGTGTCTCATCAAGTCTTTTATAGAAAACACAGTCTTTACCCCGCAAATTGGCCGTGAGCCATTTTGACTCGAGAAGATAAAAGACTTTTGCTCCACTGGTGTTAACGGAGGCAAATACGACAAGTCCAACAGCACTGGCTAATTTACATGATTATGTGTCTTTCTGACACCAGGGTAATTGTTGCTGTGGTAGATGAGTGTGTGTGTTGTTGAGTCCCAAGCTTGAGGGGACTGAGGTTTGAAAAGAGAGAGGTGTGAAAACTGCATCTTGAGACAAAACAAGGACACTGACATATTTTAAGATCTTTCAATTGAAACAGCTCAGATTTACATTTTAGTCTGGGACAGGCTTCAGCCTTGTCTGTTAAACCGGGGGGAAATCCTTAGCATCTTCAATGATGTCAAGCTTCACTTCGGCCACATTGTCAAATAATGCCAGTGGACTAGGAAATACTGTATATCAACCAAACTTGTGCTTCTGTGTTATATAATCTAATTAAAAAATGTCACACAAGCAAGAGTGATGTGGTTCACAGCTTTAGTACATTTTAGTACATTCAAGTTTCATTCATACTACCCATATTAATACTATACAAAGTATTTTTTAAAGGTCTTGAAGTTAGTTTCAAACCAAATGCAGTACCAACTAGACATGCAGTTTCGGACACAGCTAGTCACTTGTTTTGTTCCTATATGAATCAATGTTTTTGAACAAATGGGTTGGATGAATGATTAATTGACTCACTCACTCATAATTACAATCGCTTATTTTGTTCCTGAACGAATCAGTGTTTGAATAAATTGGTTCAGTGAATTATTAAATTGTTTCCTCATGAAGATGGTGGCTGCATCCAAAACCACATACTCTGTGAGTAGGTACATCTTTTAAGTAATCCAGGCCATACTACGTTCATCATGTTGTCAATGTCATGTGACTTACGAGCATGAGTTGCGTCTCTTCTCTGTCATTCACAAATCCTCCCCCGTGGCCTCATGGGATAGTAGTGTCCACCGTATTCACACTTATGAATCTCGCTGGAAGTAGGTCATTTGGGTACTTTTCGCCTACTATGAATAGTCTGAATTTGGAAATACGAATCCTTTCACATACTGTTTTCACCTACTATTTGGTAGGGAAGTATATTCAGAAGCTGCCAGTCTAAGGTACACTTCATGTGCACTTGGTGTCTTGCGGACTTACAATGACCTTCAGCTTTTATAAGGGTGCTCACAAGCGCCTCCTTTGAGGCCAGTATCCACCCCCGATGCGCAATCCTGCCAAGTGCGCACTGAGGCGAGCTCCATAGCAGACTTCTACCCAATAGTCAAAGCGGCATTACGTCACAAAATTGCGGACTCAGAGGAAGACTGTGAGGTTTTAGGGTGCGATTTGGGACAGGATCACTTTCATTCCTGAATGAATCAGTATTTTGAACAAATCAGTTCAGTGAATGATTCATTGACTCAATCATGAAGACCATCACTTGTCGCCACCTACGTGCATAATTATAACCTGCAGAAAGAATCACTGAAAAAATTATATAATTATTTTAACATTATCTTGTAATAAGATATTTTACAATCCCTCCCCCATTCTCTTCCCTACCCCAGAGTGATGAGTGAAGAGAAACCCAATAGAAACACGTTGTGCCATTTGTGTGTCCATACAGAAAAGCCTGATATTCTTGATCTGACCAGAACAGCAGCATAATAGAGTCAACCTACACCAACTGCATGACCAAAGCTGCAGGGTAATTTTTTGACAGATTAATGAAGATAGGGGAGAGGTTGCAGCACCCTCATTGCTAATTGGGTGAGAACACTTCATGCTTTACAGACCAAATTGCTAGCAAATTCCACTGCTTTTATAGCCTAACAAAGAATATAAATTTTTGAAGAAAAAATGTGTCATTAGCAGTTAGACTCTATGACCCTGTTTACACATGTTATTGAGATCCGTCTCCGGTGATCCGATTACTGCTCAAAATCTGTGTAGTGCGACATGAGTCATCAGTATATTGGAATATCTCCATAAAGTGAACTTTGTCAGTGTTAAATTTCATGGGATCTTTAAACCATATATAGGTTGAAAGTTTTTGACACCAATTCATTAGAAATTATTTTAGTTTTGTGTACTTATTATTCCTTGTGTTGTATAGAGCCTATCAATCATTGCAAATACATTATATGGCGTGTAATGTGTTCCTTGTCAGTGTAATGCAAATGAGGAAGCATGTTTGGCAGCAAACTCTTCCTCTCGTTCTGTGTCATGCTGTTAACAGACAGTCTGGGTGTTACGGTGCAGCAAGAGCATCTGTTCCAACAATGACAAAGCTTTACAGACATTATCTTCCCTGTTTCCTGCAAACTGCTCAGTTGAAGAAGCTGTACTTTCTTGTAAAGTGTTATCCTCTAAACCCTGCAGTTGTGCCCATCGCAGCAGGGGCCGACATTATGGGCATAATGTGAACAAGTATATCATACTTGCTCGCATTATGTTAACCATAATATCACGGTATATCAGGGACAAAAAGAAAAAGATCATATGTGAATTAACTTGCACAAGAATAGATGTTTGTTGCTGTTGTTGTTTTTAAAATTTAAAAGTCACTTTTAAAATTCTCTTTCAGCTAATCAGCGTTACTATAACTACAGCTAAACTAAAACTATTAAAAAACTGGTTGGCTATGACATAACTAAAACATACTGGCTATTTATTTAATAATTTTTTAAGACAAGACCTTTTATGTGTCTCACCCAGACTTACTGTTTCAGTAGGACAGAAAACTGTACTCATCAAGCAATTGCATGGCATCTTTAAATGTCAAATCAGAAAATTTGCTTGAGGCTACATAAATTATATTTTACTAACTGAGGCAATCAGACAGTAATTGAAAATTTATGAAAGGATCAAAAGGCATGCTGGTAGAAATTTGTCAAGACAGGCTTATTTGATTTCATGAATGCAAAGTCAATTGTGTACTTTAGAGCTGCATATACAAGGGAGCTACAGTTTACATTAACTCCTGTAGATGATACATCTGAAGGTGTTGATTTGTTATGCTTCTGATTTTATTTTCATAAACTCTCTTAATAGCATAATCTTCACCTCTTTGTACCATATTTTACAATTTCATGCTCTCTGCCCTTTACAAATACCCAATGGCTGCCTTTAATCATGTATGAAAGCTTATGACCTTTTGGTCACTTCTTGAAATTCCAACATGCACATCTAGAATCAACATAATAATAAATTTTCTTACAGATGACTGTGTTTCACTGCAAAGTAATCCAGCGAGGCGTGTAATTAGGAACAGCATAAGAGTGTATGTTTTTCTGTGATGACAGTGACATGTTCCTCATTGGCTATCTGCTGCTTTAATGTTATAAACTGTGTATGAAAAACAAGCCTCTCGTTCAGCGACAGCACAATGTCTGAAGCCTACTCAACTCATCTGTTTACGCACTGAGCCATTTCAGTTCATTAAACTTCAAAACTGTTATACTGTGCAGCCAAACAATAGACAGCGGTCCAAAAAAAAAACGTTATCTCTCCACACAAGCACTCTCGTAATAACATTGTGGATTGAATTGAGTTTGGAGTGCACTCCTCACAAAACCGCAGGCCCACCTTGTAAAAAAATGCATTCGTGAGTTGCTGGGTCGTGGTAGATGTAATGTAATTAGAAAATGTGTGATGTACATGGAAAAAATGTGGAATGAATGCAGGAACCATTAAAACAGGTGCTGGAGGGGGCGAATAAAGGGTCGGGAAATGAGACCCATGCTTCATGTTAAACAGCTACGAGGAGTCATAGGTGGCTTGTGTGAAGGGAACATTTTGCTCCAACCGTCTGATATGAATGTCTAAAATGAATGGTGTCTTTAAAATGAGATCTCTGTCCTGCCTGTCACCTGAGGAAAACTTGGGAACATTGTTTTCCTTCCCATCAGTGGCCAAGAGTGATATCTGTTTATTTATGGAACCCATTTCTGCCTCGGAGTAAAATAATTAAATTAATAGATGAAAAACAATTAGGACTTTTATTTATTTTTCGTAATTGAGACTTCATATCGCACAACTGCAATTTCATATGTCACAATTGTGACTTAATGCTTAGAATTGAGACCTTATATCTCAATTGTGACTTTAATTGTGTAATTATGGCTTAAAATCTCAAAACTGTAACTTTGTCTCACAATTGCGACCTTATTTTTTTTTAGTAATTGTGTCTTTATATCTCACAGTTGTGCCTTTTTTGTTGTAATTGTGTCTTGCTGTCTCACAATTGTTACATTATTTGTTAAGTCTGATTTCATATCTCATAATTCCATTTTTGGTTTAAAATTGTCTAATGTTTTGTAATTGCATTACTAAACATCTTTATTTGTCGTAAATGTATCTTGATATATCACACCCTTATTTTTTTTAGTAATTGCATCTTTATGTCTCATAATTGCAGCTTCATATCTCACAACTGTGACCATATTTCTTGTAAATGCAATTTCACTGCAACTATTTATTATTATTATTATTATTATTGCTACTTAAATTGCTGTGACTTTGTATCTCAAAGTTGCAGCTATTTCTTAGAACTGCAGCTTTGTATCTCACAAATATATTGTATAAATCTTTCTTAAATCTTATAATTGTAGTTTTATATTGCACTGACTTTTTCCAATTGTGACTACATTTTTTATTTTAAAACATTGAAAAAGAAACGGTCTTGCATGTCTTGCATATTACACCATAGTAAAATCTTTAGAGATTGCAAAGCAGACATTTTGATTGGCATGTCCTAGTTTTTGTCCTGAGAAGCTGTTGTAATTAGTGATAGGAAAATAGGATTGTGACTGCCTGAGGCCAGCAACTCCAAAGACATTGAATGATAGGATATCAATCCAGAGAAGCTAGTGTAGATTAGTTGAACAATATGGAATTCTGCTGACTATTGTACTCTCTCAAGAATTCAAGAGAACAAAAACACTGCAAAACACTTCTAGCTGGAAACCTGCTGCACTGGTGAGTCAGTATCATGACTGTGATGTCTTAAGTAGCCAAATATAGAGAAACTGTAAGATTACTGTCAAAGACTAGCATCACTTCAGTTTCCATGCCATTTGGAATCAGCAGGATTTGTGGATTTCATTCAATAGCTAAGATTCAGTGGATTATGCATTGTCCACTGTGTTTCAATGCCTCTCTGTTCCTCTCTAAAATCGCTTTTTTTGTAACAACCAAACTGCCTGGCTTTGTTTGATCAGGGAAAACAGGGAAATGGAATTCTCTGAAATGATTGTGTGCTTTCACATTAGAGCTTTAATTTGGTTGTTTATTTGCTGTGAAATTAATTAAACTGCCAATGAAAGTCATTCGCTCATGAATGTGCTCACAAACAAACATGTCTGAAGCCCAATGACACAAATTCCCAGGCACACAGTAGCTTTGATCAGCTCATGTACTGTAGTCTGTCCTATATGAATCACCTTTTCCCCACTTTTCTCCCACAGTGGCCTTTTCAGATCATTTTCACAAGTCCATCCTTAACCTTTTCTCCTCCTTTTAAGTGCGAGTGCTGGCCTGGATGTGCTTTGTTAAGGGATTGGCGGATTTCGATGGGTCCCAAAACATCTGAATATAACCAAGAGGATTTTCATTTGACTTTTTCACATGCTGAGTCTCTAAAGCATGAAGCTTCAATCCTCAGCCTCTTTCACTTTGAACCTCTCACCGAATCTCCCAGCAGGCTTCCAGGTGCTGTCCTATCTGTGTCATGCTTGCTGCCAAAGATGACCTGAGGTGTAGATATATGGCTCATTAGAAAGATGAATGGCATGTCCGGTGATGCCTGACCCTGAAGCCACAGCTTGTGAACGCAACTTCCTCACATTGCGGATACAGGCACCGTTTTTCACCTGGAGGTGCTTTAAAAGCAGAACCTCTCATGCGGAAACTTTATTATGTCAAAAATGAACAGTTCTGATGTGTTCTTTATTGACACTCAGAAAACCACCTAATTTGTCTTGAAAAAACAAACTTCCAGGCATCTGGCATGTACAAATAAATGAGGCATTCTTGTGCAAGCTTGACTTGTCCGTGACATTGCCCACAGTGTCAGCCTTTGCATATATGTATAATTTCTCAAAAGAAGATTAAATGTTGCGACAAATCACTGTCTATGAGATATGGACTTTTGTTACGCTTTCTAGAATTTTCCATACAGTCTTTCATAGTGATTTCTTTGTGAATCTTCTACTGTATTTGAATAAGTGGTATTAAGGGAAGAAGGATTAGTAATGCAGCATCCATTTAATTTTTCACCCCCCAAAAATTTAAATTCTGCAATCTTTTACTGATTTTTCTTTTGATGATTTTCTTTCTTCAGTGCAGCACAAAAGGTGAAATGTAGTGGTGCTACAATATGTTATCCATGCAATGAGGCTTTCAAGTTCCAAAAAAGCATCATAAAAGTGGCCCAGTAGACATTCAAAATGTCTTTTCTATGTTCCACAGAAGCAAATCAAGTGGGTTTTGAATGACACAGGGGTGAGAAAATAATGACAGTTATTTTAATGTTTGGCTGAACTATCCTTTTAGATACAACTGAGGACATGCCCTGATTTCACAATAACAATATTTTAGACTAAGAAGACACCTTTCTCCTTTCTAAATTGAGACACAAATTAAGGGAAATTAATTTGGTATAAAAATGTAAATTCTTTCATCATTTACTCATGTTCATGTTGTCCCAAACAGATTTGGTTTCCTTTCTTCAATGGAACACAAAAGGAGACACGTAGTTGCTATTTTCAATGCAATGAGGCTTTCAAGCTACAAAAAGTCCCAAAGGCAATGTAAAATTGACCTGTTAGACATAACAATTTCCACTAAAGATTGTAAATCAAGCAGGTTTTGAGTGACACAAGAGTGAGAAAGAGTGGGATCCTTTTTAGATAAAACTGAGAACATGCCCTGATTTCACAATAATAATTTTTAGGCTAAGAAGACAATTTCTTTCTCTCTAAATTGAGCTACAAATTTAAGGAAGTCAATTTAGTTAAAATAAATAAATTAATTAAATTAAATTAAAATTCTGTCATCATTTGCTCATGTTCATGTCATTCCAAATGCATTTGATTTGCTTTCTTTAGTGGAACACATGTAGTCACTATTTTCCATTCAATAAAGCTTTTAAGCTGCAAAAACGTTACAAATGCTTCATAAAAGTGGCCTGTTAGACATTCAAAATGTCTTTTTCTATGTTCCACTGAAAAAAGGAAATCAAGTGGGTTCTGAATGACGGGTGCGAAAATAATGAGAGTCATTTCCATGTTTGGTTGAACTCCCCTTTTAGATAAAACTGAAGTCATGCCCTGATTTCACAATAACAGTTCTTTTAGGCTAAGTAGACACCTTTTTCCTCTCTAAATTGAGCTACAAATTAAGGAAAATCTATTTGGTAATTGTAAAAAAACTAAATGAAAAGGCAATTTTACACCACAGTGCTGCTGAAATCACTCAGGGGCTCTTGTGTAGTGTTGCATACATTATGTGAATCAAAATAGCTCTCGTTCTTTAGGTGTAATGGTTCCAGTTTGAGAAACACGAGGTGCATCCCTGGTGCAGAAGAAAGCAGCAGGAGGAAAGTGGTCCCAGGGTTTGACTGCTCTCCTCATTTACTGTGCTCAGGTGAATGCAGCTGATATGGGTGATGATGATCATCTAGACTGAGCGAGGCAGGGGGGAGCCGCTATCTCTCTAACTCGAGTGAAGATCGTGCTGCAGTGTGGTTCAAAACCTACCGTGGACACGGCAGCCTGAGGCTGGGGTGAAATACAACCATTGGAATATTAAAAGGTGGCGTGTCTCACACTTGTTCTCCGTCCATCCATCTTTGCAGCTCTCACGGCTCTCTTTAATCAGTCCAAACTGCATAATCATCCCTTTTCATCCATTGACACGTCCTAAACTCAATCGATCTCCTGCATTCACTGAATATGTTTGATATTCATGAGGTTGCCTCATTAATATGCATGCACCAAACTTATGCAGCACCGCTGCTTTGTTATTCTACTTAGATTACAGCTGTTTCTCTGGTGTTTTACATCTCTGATGTATAACTGTCCCCGTGATAGAGAGGTCTGTGCCCTTGCGTGTTGTGTATTGTGCTGTGTGGTGCAACACCACTGGGATTAAGGGAGTGTGGAGTGTTTGTAAGTGTGTGTAGAGCTCAGTGAGGGATCTGCCCCCAGCCTTTCGCCGTATCTTGCTGACTGGCTTGCTCTGACTGCCATAGAAACGGGGTGCTTAAGCTTGGTGGAGGCTCATTCTGCCTGGGCGCTGCCGAGCGTAAGCATAACCGGGATCAGAGAGGAGAGAGAGGGAAAGAAAGATACAAGTATTGGTGAGTACAAAAATGCTGGACCTTTTTAGAGTAGTTTGCATTTGTTTGAACAGCTTGTAAATGGGGTTTGTGCATCAAGGGAGAAACAGGTTGCACAAGCATACTGTGATAGAGGGAAACAAAGAGGCTTCCTATACACGTGTTGCTTTGATTTTACAACTGTCTGAAGTAGTTCCTGCTGGAAAATTCAGATTATGCTAGTTAATTTTACCTTAAAATGCTTTTAAGGTGGGTTTTACCTAGTCTAAGCTGGTTTTTAAGATTTTAAACAGCAAAAAAAAAATAAAAAAATAGCTCAAGGTGGTCAAGCTGAAGCATGGTGACTGGTCAGCCTGTTTAGACTAGCTAAAGACTAGCTTAAACACTTAAAATGGATTTTCCAGCAGGTGTATCAATGTGCGCATTTACTATGTGTGTGTGCACGTGTAGCAGCGTCCATCACATCAAAGGGGGATGCAGTTGCTTGTGCGCTCTTTATCGCTTTTATTTTATCTCTCCGGTTGAACGTGAACACTTTGAAAGCAGACGATGACTGAGTGGCACTGTAGGTTCATGTTTTTATCCCTTGCCCTTTCAAAAGCCTTTGTAAATATTTAATCAAAGGGGTTTTTGCCCACACCATGTCCTTTGTGTGCGTTTTTGTTGTGTTGCGTTATGAGTTCTTTCCATGTGCCGGCAGAATACTGATCTGATACTGATACTGATCTTGTAGTCTGGCCGATGAATTGTGCTCAGTGGTGCATAACAGAGACTGTGATCCTGTATCACTTTGTGTGTTTGTTTGTTTGTGTGAATGTTTGTTAAGTGAGCAATCATGGCTGCATGGTACATAAGTTCCCCCCCCATCAGCGATACTATCTTACCTGCTGCACAGGGATCCTAGCGGCGCATTGAGTTCAAGAACAGTGCATGAGGTAGATGTCAGATTTGGTAAAACTCAGCCTGATCAACTGGGGGCAGGTCTCGGTGTTTCACCCTGCTGGAAACCCCTCTTAAATATGTCAGTCCATCTGTGAAGCACAGCGCCGGCACCGGCACACCCTCGTTACACAGAGAGAGAAAGAAAGAGAGAGAGAGAGTCCTGCACCGGCAGTGCAGCAGTGCAGTCAGAGTGAGCAAACTTTGCCTCTATTACCTCCCAAATATACAGCACTATCATAAATCAATAGTGTTGCATTATGCATGGAAGAGAAAGTGTTTTAGGTGCTGATGGTGGAACAGTGCAGATCTACGCCTCACAGCTCTATTCGGTGTTTTGTTATGCTGTGCATGTCTGCTGTGTCACTTACCTACTTGTTTCATGCCGTCAATTTGAAGACCATCTTATATCTGCAGTGTGTGCAGATGCTTAGTGATCACAGGGCAGATGACGTGCAGATTAACACACTTCACTGACATGATGGGGTTTGATTAGCCTGACTACATGCTTTTTTTCTGTTTGTCTTCTCTATGAGTTTTCAAAATAAGTCTGAAAGATTTTTTAAGTGTCTTTTTAAGTACACTCTTTTTTATATATATTTTACAAAATATATTTTTAGCAACATATATTTAGCTAAAATTAATTATAATATAGCAGATATTTTGTAGTGCTCTTAAAGTGATAGTGGAAATGAAAATTCTGTTATTATTTACATATCCTCATGTCTTTCTGAACTTCAATTTTTTTCTTCTGTGAAGCACAAAACAAAGATTTTTGGAATATACCATATAAAAATATGATATTTAATCAGTAAAATTCATTGTAAGTCATTTAAAAATAAATTTCATTTTTTACATTTTATTTATTTAGATACACACACACATATATACACACACACATTTATTTTTGTGTCCATACAATGAAAGTCAATGGGGTCCAATATTGATTTTGTCATTTTATGGACAATAAAACAGTTGAGTCTTTAAATTATTATATAGCTTATTTTGTTCTGCTGAAGAAAGGATAAACTACCCCCTCAAAGGGTGAAATGGGCTGTATTTTTTCTTGTATCTTTCACAGCTCAGGGTAGTTACCAGAAAAGGGTTTGTGATTGTTGTTGTGCCATTAGCAGCGTAATGTTTCCTGCAGCTCTAGAGAGTCACATGACATTTATGGCTCAAAAACTATTGTGTCCAGAAGTAAACGCAAATACCACTGAGATGACTTGGAATGCTTATAGATAGTTATAGATCGAATTAGCATATAGCGCTGATCTGTATTTTTTCATTTGCTAAGTTGATATTTTTAATAGTTTGTATTCTGAAAAACTCACTGACCATGCATACAGTGTCACAAATTCTTCATTGATTGTACTTGATGTACATAGTTTTGTTTGTTGTTGTTGAGTGCCATTGCATCTGACTTGTTGTGAACAGGCCTTAGCAACATTACACATGAGCTGACGGTGTCAGAAGAGAGGTTACCCAGCGGTTCTTGTCCTGCAGGACACTTTAGGGCTTCACAAATGTCACTGGCAGACAAAACTGTAAAGAATTCCCATGTAACAGCTGGATGTGTGAACCAAGTGAGACACTATGGTTTTTGTAAACCTGTCTGTACTGGCAGGTGGCAAATGTGAGGTGCGAGATGTGCTCAGAATGTGTGTGTGATCCCCGGAGAACCGTTAAAGGAGCAGTCTGTCTTATGACTGTAAAACACAGTAGCGCTCTTCCCTCTGAATCACTCTGGATCAGTCTGGATAAGACAGCGTCTACGCTTTTGAGTGGAAAATTATTGAAAATAAGATGAGGGGGCTGCTGTTGGCTGTTTGACTTGAATGGATCTTATTTTTATGATAGTCACACACACACACACACACACAGAAAACTCTGTATATCCCTTTGTGTGCTACAGTAGTTTGTAGTGTGTTCTGTCAATAATTTATCCGTGCAGTATTAATTCTTCATGTTATTTTAATGGGAAATTCTCCCTCGGGCAACACTACAGACACTTGTCAAACCCGAACACTTCAGCTTGAGCAGGTTCTGTAAAACTATCTCCCATGTGGAGAGGATCCTGTGGCCAGTAAACATGTTTCTTCACAGTTGATGAGGATCAGCAAATCAATCTTTAATGGGTCGAGGTAAAAGAAGAATGTTGCACAGAACGTGCAGAGAACAGTTCTTGTGTTTAAAGGTATAGTTCACCCACAAAATTGTTGCAAAACCATATGCTTAATGTTGTTGTTGTTTCACATAGATCTTTTTTAAAATCTCAATTAGGTTGACATTATGATGTAGGTTGACCGCATCCGGTTTCTACATCAGAACGTCGGCTCCTGCGTGAGCAGCACCACACACATGCATGGTACTCTCTTTGAACGCGCATCGAAGACTGACATCAATCGCACACATCAATAATATCAGTGTCATTGATTCTCGAGTGTCTTGAAATCCAATGCCACATCAAACAAAACTGTTGTTACATTGCAAAGATCTACAGTGTGAAGGATTCTTCAATACTCTTGTGTTCCCTTTCAGTCGGTCACTCTCGACATCACGTCGGAGGACCGACGAAATTGGGATTCCTTAGAGGGACCAATCTACTTCGAGTGTAACTAAACGAGCCAATGCACATTGCATGCAATTATTGCATCCAGCTGCTGCTGATCACAGCGTGAGTATAAGTAGGCAGCAGGTGCAGCGCATATTCAGCTTTTCGCTTCGGAGCCGAGCGATCACATCGTTCTGCTCCTGACTACTCTACTGAGAGAAAAGACTGAACGAGTTCAGCGCACTCTTGGAGAGCCCTTCGTGTTGGCGGACGGCGCTTCAGAGGTGGTCGTTCCTGTGTCGAGTGGGTTACGCACTTCAGGCTGCACTACCCACTGTTGTGCTGCAAGCGGCCATCTCCCCTGTGCGCCTCAGCACGCTAAAAAAGCTTTTTCCCCTAAAAGAGCAATTTCGGTTGCGTCTTTTTAAAGACGACGTTGCTTGGCAAACTTGCCGTTACGTCTTTATAAAGACGATGTGACTCTTGCTATAGACAACGTATCACCCGGGCGTTCTGGATGCGGTCGTTACCTGGCGCTGGGTGATGGTAACGATCGCTGCCTCTCGTGCCTGGGCAAGAAGCACGCTGAGGTGGCTTTCATGGATTGCTCATGCTCCCATTGCGGGGGTATGACCATCTCGGAGTTGCGGACCGGACTCCGTTACCTGCAAGGGGGCGGAGTGCCCGTGCCACTGCCCAGATCTAGGGTTCCCTCTGGTGGCAGCCGGGGGCGTCCTTTTTCTGGCGGTGGGCGGACTGGTCTTACGGTCACGGTGAGGAATTCCTCAGAGAGAAAGGGGATGCCCAAGCCCGCTGGCACTTTGAAACCAGCGGAGCTCTCAGGAAGAGCAGGCTGGACCCTTCCGGGGAGAAAAAAAAGGGGGGGGGGGGGGGGGGACTACCACCGGTTTCTTCGAGGCTCCCCCCGACGATCAGATGTCGATTGCAGCATCGGAGGGTGAGCCAGAGCTTTCTGGAGAGGAAGATTCGGCTGCGTTGCTCTCCTCCGGGACCGTAGCAATGCCTGGATCGGATCCAGAAATAATGGCTATGCTTTCCCGGGCCGCCGTAGGGGTAGGCCTCGAGTGAAGACTTTCACCCTCAAGGGGGGCGTTTGCAGATTGCGTCTCGTGGTGGCTCGCTCTGGTTCTCAGCGCCCCGCCCGGTGCCTTTCTTCCCGGAGGTGCATGAGGGGCTTACCTGGTTGTGGATGGCACCTTTTTTTGCCGGAAACCGATCTGCTAACTCCTCCTCCCTCACCACCCTCGATGGTGGGGCAGCTAGGGGGTTACAAGGGTCCCCCCGGTGGAGCGGTCGGTTGCGATGCAGTTGTGTCCTAATACCGCCTCCAACCGGCAGGGAGAACCGTGCCTCCCCTCCCAGGTCTGTAGGTACTCGACTGGCCAGCGATGCCTATACGACCGGTGGAGAAGCTGCCTCCGCCTTACACGCTACGGCGTAATTGCAAGTGCACCAGGCCAAGGCACTGAGGGACTTGCACGAGGGTGGTCACGACCCAAAAGTTCTCAAAGAACTCCGCACCACTACGGACCTCGCGCCACGAGCAACGAAGGTTACGGCGCGGTCTCTGGGTCGTGCCATGTCCACTATGGTGGTCCGGGAGCGCCAATTCTGGCTGTGACTGGCTGACATGCGCGAGACGGACAAGACACGATTCTTGAACGCCCCCGTGTCCCAGGCCGGCCTGTCGGCAACACGGTGGAGAACTGGCCCAGCGGTTCTCCGCTGACCAAAGCAGACTGAGGCCATCAGGTACATCCTGCCGGCGTGCACCCCCCTGCCACAGCCAAAACAAGAGCAGAGCTCCTGCGGCCTCCAGCAAAGCTGTGCCGTGGAGCCGGTCGCAGGGCAGCCGCCCCGCCCATCCAGGCCCCCGCCAAACCTGGTGGCAAGCGAGAGAGCAAGAGGCCCGGAGACGGGCGACCCAGAGGTGGAGGGACGTGCTCTTCAGGAGATGGTAAGCACACCACTCCCTCCCCCGGAGGAGGGCCGGGCGGAGAATCTTTTTCCACCAATGACCTCTCGGTCGGTGGTACCCAAATTCTCGACAAAGAGCAATTCCTCTATTTCTGGGTCCCCAGAGGGGACGGGGGGTTGTGGACGATCTAGTGCGTATCACACTCACCCTCCTCTCTCGCCAGTGAGCAGCAGTGGGCGGATCGGGAGGACGAACCAACGGACTACCCACGCACCCTCTGCTCGATCACAGGTCGGTTACCCACTAACAGACCCAGCTAGGAACGGTACGGGGGGGGGGGGACGACCGGACGGGTCCATGCGTTTTTCCAGAGTTGCGGAGGTACCCCTTGTTCCCTTGAGAGAACAGAGCATTCGCAGTCTCAACTACCTCGACAAAGCAGTCTCAGGATCAGTTGTGCGAACACAGGGATTTGGTGCTCTCACACCTCAGCCTGTTGGGCCTTCGGGTCAACTGGGAAAAGAGCAAACTCTCCCCGATGCAGAGGATCTCTTTTCCCGGTATGGAGAGGACTCGGTAAGAGCAGGATGGCGGTACCACTAAAGGCTCCTGGGGCATATGGCAGCTACAGCGGCAGTCACGCCGCTGGGGCTGCTCCATATGAGACCGCTGCAGCACTGGCTCCATGGCCGAGTCCCGAGGTGGGCGTGGCAACGCGGCACCTTCCGGGTACAAGTTACACCGGCCTGCCGCCAAACCTTCACCCCGTGGTCAGACCTTGCGTTCCTCCGGGCAGGAGTGCCCCTGGAGCAGGTCTCCAGGCATTCTGTGGTTTGCACGGATGCCTCAACCACCGGCTGGGGGGCCACGTACAACGGGCTTGCAGTCAGGGGTTTGGATGGGGACCCAACTGCACTGGCTGCCTCGAGTTGTTGGCAGTGCACCTTGCCCGGGGCCATCTCTACGAGGCAAGCATGTACTAGTCCGCACGGACACAGCGACCGTTGCGTACATCAACCGACAAGGTGGTCTGCGCTCCCGTCGCTTATCGCAACTCGCCCGCCACCTCCTTCTCTGGAGTCGGAAGCATCTGAGGTCACTTCGTGCTGTTAATTTCCTGGGCTGCTCAACCGGGCAGCCGAGGAGCTGTCCCGAGCTGCGCTCCCGGGAGAATGGAGACTCCATCCCCAGGTGGTCCAGCTGGTTTGGGGACGTTTCAGAGCCGCTCAGGTAGACCTGGTTGCCTCTCCAGAAACCTCTCACTGCCAGTTGTTCTTCGCCCTGACCGAGGGAACACTCGGCACAGACGCACTGGCACACAGCTGGCCGCGGGCCTTCGCAAGTATGCATTTCCCCCAGTGAGCCTTCTGGCACAGTTGCTGTGCAAGGTCAGGGAGGACGAGGAGCAGGTCCTGCTGGTGGCACCCTATTGGCCTTCCCGGACATGGTCCCAGGACTAATGCTCCTCGCGTCAGCCCCTCCTTGGCCGATTCCTCTGGAGGAAGGATCTACTGACTCAGAGACAAGGCACCCTGTGGCACCCGCGTCCAGAACTCTGGAAACTCCTGTCTGGTCCATGGACGGGGCGCAGAGGTTCTAGGTGACCTACCCCAAGAGGTAGTTGACACCATCACTTCAGCGAGAGCGCCTACGCTTGAAGTGGAACCTGTTCGTTGAGTGGTGTTCTTCTCGCCGAGAAGACCCCCGAAGATGCCCGATCGGAGTTGTGCTGTCCTTTTTGCAGCAAGGGTTGGAGTGAAGGCTGTCTCCCTCCACCCTAAAATTTATTTCGCTGCAATCGATGCTAACCACGACCCCGTAGAAGGAGATCGCTGGGGAAGCAGGACCTGGTCGTCAGGTTCCTTAAGGGAGCGAGAAGGCTAAATCCTCCACGACCCCCCTCTATACCCTCTTGGGACCTGACTATAGTGCTCACGGCACTACAGCAGGGCCCATTGAGCCTTTTTGCAGGCGGTTGAGTTGAAGTTCCTTTCAATGAAGACTTTGCTCCTGCTAGCATTGGCCTCCATCAAGAGGGTAGGGGACCTGCACGCATTTTCGGTCAATGATTTGTGCCTAGAGTTCGGGCCGGCTGATTCCAGGTAACCCTGAGGCCCCGGCCCGGATACGTGCCCAAGGTTCCCGCTACTCCATTCAGGGATCAGGTGGTGAACCTCCAAGCACTGCCCTCAGAGGAGGCAGACCCAGCCCTAGTTTTGCGCTGTCCAGTCCGAGCCTTAAGGTGATACGTAGACCGGACGCAAAGCTTCAGAACCTCAGACCAGCTCT
>JADLZN010004238.1:0-81102 GCA_018155175.1 Sinocyclocheilus anophthalmus | reverse complement strand
CGGAGAAGGGGAATGCCGTCTCAAAGCAGAGGATGGCCCAATGGATAGTGGATGCCATCACCCTGGCTTATCAGGCACAGGGTGTGCCATGCCCATTCAGGTTGCGAGCTCACTCAACTAGAGGTGTTGCATCCTCCTGGGGACTGGCTCGTGGCGCCTCGCTGACAGATATCTGTAGGGATGCGGGCTGGGCGACCCCTAACACATACGCTAGATTCTATAGCCTTCGTGTGGAAACAGTATCTTCCTGTGTTCTCACCTCAAACAGGTAAAAGCACTGAGAGGCCCCGGCTTCGAGTCGGCTTACAAAAACCACTCCAGAGAATCCATTTAGTAGACCCTGTTGAGTTCCTCCATACCCTCGGCAGCCAGACATGGCGGACCGTCCGGCGCCAGGCCTTCACTCGCTGAATCCACGAGAACCGGTAGAAGGCTGGGTTCCATATGAAAGACCTAAGTGGAACCCATATGTGTAAAGCCCACAAAATAGCCTTGAGCCCGTGTTTCCCCGGAAGACTTCTGCCATTCCAAGAGGGTTAAATCACCTCCATTCTTCCATATGCACCTAAGGGATGTCCATATGTGTATTGCTCCGAAACCTCCTTCGGGAAGGTTCGAGCTTCCGTAACGTCCCTGTTCCAAGTAGAACGGGTGCGTTCCCCAGTGTTATCCAGTCTACTCAATGGGTAGTGCCATAGTAGCAGTAGCTAGTCCTCTTGTGCAGGCCCTGGCCTACGCCAAAAAGTAGGAGTGCAGGTGGCTTCCACAGGACACTGGAAGGGGCAGTAGCTTGCCTTTTGGTAGGATCACAATTCTTCGGTCCTCCGAGTGACGTCGGAGAGGAAACAAGAGATGAGAGGGAAAACGTCTCGGTTACGTATGTAACCCTCGTCCCGAAGGAGGGAACGGAGACGTCACGTCCCGTCGCCACAGCTCCTGTACCACCGCTGAGCGGCCGGGTCACCGGCTCGGCTCCTCAGCGAAAACCTGAATATGCGCTGCATCTGCTGCCTACTTATACTCACGCTGTGATCAGCAGCAGCTGGATGCAATTATCACATGCCAATATGCATTGGCTCGTTTAGATTACACTCAAAGTAGATTGGTCTATCAAAGCGATATACCAATTCGTCGGTCACAACGTGACGTCTCCGTTCCCTCCTTCAAGGAACGAGGGTTACATACGTAACCGAGACGTTGACATCCATATAATGACATAATTCAGGTCTCTTTAATAGTGGTGCAGAAAATGGTTAGTATTATCATACTTTTCATTCATATTTTTGAGGTGTATTATAGTCTAGGAGGGTACTGTCAAGCTTAACAACTCAACCCCGTCACATAAAATTAAGATGAAAAATTATTATTTTTCAACATTTCATTTTAATCCATAAATATAAACAATGTACTTATTTTATTGCTGCCATGGTCTGCTTTCCTAACTATGAGGAGCAGTGGCCATTTTGAGTGAAATACCACAACCCCATCACACTCAACCACCATCCTTGTGAAAAGAAAATATATTTACTAATATATGAATGATCAATATATTAAACAACATTAAGGAATTAAAATTATATATAATATATATATATATATAGATTGATAATTACATAACGAATTGCGCTTTAATATTATTGAAAAATATGGCACAATATACTTATATATCACAATATATGTAATTTTATATTCAGTAATGCACTTTATAATATATAGATGTACATGTGATAAGATATGGTACTGCATGTGTAAAAATATATTGAACATATATTCATTCAGTATATACACACACATATATGGAAATATATATTTCTTATATTTAACAATCATTTACAATATACGTGTTTCATATTTTAAAATATAGCTAGCTTACAATAGCATAAGCACACCTGCTCATAATAAAGCACTTAATGAACAAACTATCACAGTGCTGAACAGTGCATTACAATTACTTTTTAAATAAAGTAGCATATAATTTAACAGTGTTTGGCCAATCGTCTTCCTGACCACAGACTCTACTATTCTGCACAATGGTAACCCCACAAACTTACACATACCAGAAACCCTTTTACATTTCAAAATCATACAACATTAAACATTAACAGATATCCCCCTATCACAAATATATAGGGGAGCGTGGGGCACATTGTAACACTTTTTGACTTTGTCAGTTTGTGTAAATCCACATGGGGTTCAGAATATATATTTTTTATCCACAGTAATTTCACACTTGTCTATTACAAATATGTTGCTTTGTTTCATAATTATAGTGTATACGGTTTTCTTTATTTATCCTCAAAAAATGGAAGTGAAATGTGACAACATGCCCCTCAGATGTTACAATATATTCCACCGATGGGGCATGTTGTCACATTTCACTTCCATTTTTTGAGGGTAAATAAAGAAAAAAACGTATACACTGTAATTATGAAAAAAAAGCGACATATTTGTACTAGACAAGCGTAAAATTACTGTGGATAAAAAAAAATATATAGGTAACTGACTGATGTGACAGCTTAAAATGTTATCTGATCGAATGAAATAAATATACAAGACAAACTCAGATATTTTGTTAATAAAATAAAATTATTTTTTTCAAATAAAGTAATGGCGTTTTTTAAGAATGAAAAATTATTTGATTTTGGAGTTTGACAATGAACACGTTGCAACCAGGCATGGGACGGCCAACATAAACAAGCCAAAATGCTTTACATGTCTTGAAATAATAATTTCTGAACATTAAACATTGACTGTCAGTCTTTATTCACAGGTTTCTCGTAGTTTCTCATTCAAATTAATTAAAGTAAATAGTGTAAATTACATCACTAATGTCATAGAATAGCATAGTTTAATAATGGTGGGGCACTTTTGTAACGCAGTGTTACAACGTACCCCATCTGTGCAACTGGAATTTAAAACAGTTCTGCTAGTTAGCGAAGCATTAAAAAAATATCTTAACTGATAAATAACAGATTGGAGATTAATAGCAGATTTGTCTAATTTTAAATGAGTAATAAAAACTGAGATGAAAAATGTACTTGAGCCAGAATTTTTATTTTATTATGGTAAAATAAATGTTCATTGATATCTTCAAATGATTTTTGAATTTTGGCACACTTTTTATTCCATTTAATGTTTATATGGTAACTAATAAATACTGTAAAATTTGTTATGCTAGCATGTGTGGAAATATTATTTTTAACCACGTGTGTTACAACTAACCCCGCATTACTTTGTGCCCCGCGCTCCCCTATATATATATCGTGGTTACGGGATTGAACCTTGTACAGGGGGTAATTTTTTTGTCACAGGGTTCTATTTTGTGACAGTTATTTACTTTAATTTCTTAATAATTATAATAAATATATATATATAAATAGTCATGGTGTCAGTAAATATATACTTTCCAAAATCATGACAACACATTTTTGTTATAAATAGAATTTTTGATGTAATATGTCCCCTTAAACGTTGACAAGCATCATATATCAGAGATTGCACCCACATTTGCAGCAGAAATACAATGTTTGCCATGCAGATATGCTGACATAAATGCAATATGAGAGAGAAACAAAACCAAAAATTTAAATTGATGGCAATGTATCCCTTCAAATATGTTACAGTCTTCAACACCGTCACACCTTGTCACATTACACAATTAAAACGAAAGCATTTCTTGCTGATTACCATCTGACATGTTAAACTTAGTTAAACTTAAAAAAAAAAATTTTTTTAATAAAAGGTCTTTAATGCCGGAGGTTGGAAAATATTATTTTTCATGGTTTAATATGTGCCTAATGATGTGGGGTATTTAGAAAATTTATTATATGTAGTTATGTAAAAATGTATATTCCAAGTTGAAATGTTAGTGAATCCCAAGAATGACTCATGTCACCTCTTGAGAGGCATTATAACAGGTTTTGTATTAGTGATTTGCTCTCTCTCGCATGTCTTGTGACCAAGTGTTAACATTCTCTTTAAAGTTGATTCATCCTGGTTATCAGTTTATTCTATCACAGCTTGCAGAGGTACTGTATGTTTGTGCAATGTGGCTCTGCACTTGACAAACATTATAGAATTATAATTTGTATTTTGATTCTGTGTATTTTTCTGTGTATTTTGGATCTGCAGTCACGCAACAGTGAGCAACCAGCATTATAAGTACAAGGTAAAAATGTGATGAGCTCTATTTCAGATCTCTGTATGTTTTAACGACTTAATCTGCTCCTCATTTGTGTGTTGGTCAGTGTATATGTTTGTTTGCCTAGGTAATTTTGGACTCAATGCTGCTGCACTGCTGTTTGGATTTTTATTATTAAGCTTTCCAGGAAATGTTGTGAGTTTGCCTCAGGTAGACTGCTGTGGTTAGTGGATGGCAAGGACCTTATGCAGTAATAGTTTGTATCTGATTATTGATTAAATTTGTAGGATCATCCTCCAGTATGGGCATAGGGCAATTTGGGGCACATCCCTGTATGGTCTGCTTATCAGCCCTGACTTTCCCGTTTCCAAAAATTTATTACAGCACTAATGGTGAACATGATTTTACCAAGTGGAACATGTTCCTGAATCAACATCCTTATTGTTCTGGTACAACATTCCTCTTAACCAATCTGATTTTTAGAGTTAGGAATATGGCTATTTTTACGGTGAAGCTTGGGGCTATAGTTAGGGGCCTTTCTTATCAAAACTATCATCTGATTTTATGGGTAGGTTTGGGTTTGGTGTAGGGTTCAAAGAGTGTTTCTTTTACACAAATGCTGTTCAACAAAGATGTTGATCCAGGAACATTACATAAATTACTGGCTGCAGACAATAATTACACTTGGTAGATGATTTTATCAAAAGCGTCTTACATTACATTTAAAGTATACATCTTATCTGTTCATGCATTCCCTGGAAATCATATCCATGACTTTGAGCCACATTAATGTGCCCTTGCACTATGTCTGTCTTTAGGAAAAGGGATTGGACAGCTTGTCTCCCACAAATTATTTGTAACAACACAACACTGTATCAATTCTCCCGTTATTCTTCCAGCTTAATGTTCAGCCAAGAAACTAAACTAACAATCACTTTCTTGATAGGCGTGACAAAAGGGCCAACTTTTGGTCCAATGTCCAATCTCCCCTACAAGCCAAAAACAAGTTAAACTCGGTCTTCAGCATCTGTTACAAACTGTGAAATAATACCTTAACTTGTTGTTCCCTGTTTCATTGGAAGTTTCTTACACTTCTCTAAGCCAGCGAAAGCACAAATCATCCAGTGCTCTTTTGGGTGCGTGTCTAGAGTCACTAAGAACAATGTTTTTAATGGAGGATTTTCTCACACTATTTTCTTTCAAGAGCATGACTTGACTTTGAGACGACTTTGCCATGTGACAATTCCAAAAGAGTGATGAAATCCTTCTGATTTTTATTATGTTGTAATAGCCTGCTTTTCATTTTAGGAGTTTAAATGTCTCATCAGTGGTAGCCTAATTTATGGCACTCTTTCCCAACTCTAGTCCTGGAGTAAATCCACAGCTCATTTTATCTCCCTAAACTATTGACTGTCCAATTTTGCTTCTGGAGGGCCACTATCTTGCAGAGTTTATCTTGAAACCTAATTAAATACACATGATCCACCTAATTAGGTTCTTCAGGACTACTAGGCTGTGTCCGAAATCCCCCCCTATACCCTTAAAAATGGCACTATTTGAGGGGACAGCCATTTGAAGTGGTATCCGAAACCATATTGGATGTTTTTGAGTACACTCATTCAATCCCACAACACTGCAATAACGAGTACAACCGGTGTACACTCAACAACTATAGAGAATTCCCATAATGCACTGTAGGTCATGCAATTGAATTCCTGAGTCTCACTAGAAGATGGCAACTGCAACTGGAGTCCATTTTCTCTTTAATTGATCATTAAATAGTTTCATAAAGGTATACATGCTAGTTCCCATACAGAGTTCGAAATAAATCTTTTCATTACTACTGGAGCTGCTATTTCACTAAGTTTCAAATGATTATTAAACAGCAAGCACAAACTATGCAAAAGCAGCAGTCCTTCCGGTGCATTCTGTTTGAATTCACTTATTTGTTTTCATTCACTTACTCGTTTTCATGTAGGGAATAGTAAATAAGGGAATAGAGGACAATTTCACAGCACTAGAAATTTCCAGACAGATTGGCATTAAACCCTGCAGGACATTGGCCCTCCAGGAGCAGGACTCTAGTGCCTTGTCCAAATACCCACACTGGCGGTCTTTGCACTTGACCACTTATGATTTCCTGTATTTGGCCCAAGTGTTCAAGTGAGGATGAAGACCACAAGCGGGTGTCGAACTTTTCATTATCTAATGGGACACACTTATAGTGTTGTAAAAATGCAAGTGTTTACAGATTTATTTAAATTTTAAATACTTTGCATTTTAAAATCAACTTCTAAATGTATGTTCAGTAGTCCCTATAACATGTCATAATTTCAATTTGTGGTGCTTCTAATTAAGTGATAAAAAGCAGTTGCAAATTTTGTACAAAAAGAACACCACTACTCATCTTTGCACCAATAAAACGTAAAAACACTTTTTCTACCAAATTATATGTAATATCTAATTATTATATTAATATTTAACTTACATTGGAAAGGTTTCCGTGACCTCTCGGCAAAAAGTCTCACGATTTATTTCCAGAACATGATGCATGATGGGATACCCTGAGCTTCGAATAGCGCTCCGGAGATTTAGTGTGCGTTAAGGGCACTGTGCTTTGCCTTTAAGACCTGGGGCAGTCTTGCGCACTTACTTCCTGTGTTCAGTGTGGGTATTTGGACAAGGCACAGGAGTTCTAATAAGGCTGCATCAGGTGATGACCAAAATGTTTTCTTTTGGTGCGATGTAATGCTACACTACCCATGATATAAATCACTAGGAGACCACAGAGTATTTTTTTAAAGTACATTTTTAGTAGTATTTCCGTACCATGACTGTGGGGGGTCATTTATGACACAGTTACTAGACTTACTAGACCATCTTATTCTAGTTCATGTGACCATATGTCCTCTTTTTCCCCGGACATTTTCTAAATTGTCTAAAATGTCTGGGTTTTGACTTTGTTTTCCTGTTGTTACATACTTGCTGAAGGTAATGACTGAAAATTAGTTTGACCAATATGGACCAGTCGTGGCATGCCATTAGGTTGGATCTACAGAAAATGAAAAGCAATGCAAATACATGTACAACAAAGCCAAAACCCAGACATTTTAGGCAGTTTAGAAATACCAGCTAATGCATATATAGGGAAAAAACGTATGGTCACCCTTATTTTAGTATTCAGTGCTGAGAAGGAGTCTAGCCTAGAAGCTTCAGAAGGACTGAACAAAGATTGATGCATCCTCACTGGGATGCAACCATCTGACTGAGAAGCACTCATCCAAAATGTGTACTGTTAAGAGTACTCCAGGTATTTTTGTTTTGCATCTTTATTTATTTCTTAGTTGTGTTTCTTCTGCATTATATATTTATATGTACCAAACTTCTGCGTTTTTTTCTCCAAGACTTGTTGGACCATTGCTGTGAAATATTTTATTTCTTGTTTGGTCCTTTGGTCAGTTTTTATCTTTTCATAAATTGCTGTGAGTCAACAGGGAGGATACTTACTGGGTGTCAATATGGCTTTTTGGACGTACATGCCTGTATTGTCTGTCTCCCTGCTGGTCAGCCACAGTTTTACCGCTTCTGTAACGGAAGAGGTATGACGCAACAGGTTAGTATATACAATCAAGTTTATTTGGTCACAGAGAGTCGGGGTTTGTTTGTTTTTGTTTTTTTTTTTTTTTTTTTTTTTTTTTTTTTTTTTTTAGATCCAGAGACGGACAAGGTGAGTGTAAGTTCATAGAACAGTTCAAAGGGATATGAGGGGGGGGGAAAAAAAAATTTTTTTTTTTTAAAAAAACTCAGAGTTCCTTCCCTTTACAGGAGCTGGAATGCACACACCTCAGCTCTCCGGGAATTAGGAGAAACAGGAGACACTTGGAGGAACACAGGCGGTAAATAATGCAGGTCAGTAGTCAAATGTCCGCCGTAGCAACGCCAGAGAGTCCTCTACGCGTATACGAGATCAGACAATGAGGGTGTGTGAGGTGTGTGCTTTTATACAGGCTGGTTGATGAGGTGCTTGATTGGTGACAGGTGCAGGTGCAGGTGCTCAGTACTCCGGTGATAGAGATCGTTGTGATTGGGTGGTGGTGGAGCCTGGCCGATCTGTTACGATTCTTCTTGTAGTCTTTATGTTTTAGATTATCATCTTGTGTTTTTATTAGCTTTTGAAGTTTTTTATTTGAGTATGTGTTGTTGTTTTTAGCTTGATTATTTCATCAGTGACCGGTGTGGACACCTAAGGTATACAATTGTGACGTTTTTTATTTGTGAGAGTGTAGTCACTTCTTTTATTTTCATTAATTCATATTTTATGAAACAATGTCAAGTAGATAATATGTGGTAAAGGGAACAGGTTCAATTTAGTCAAGGGAATCATTTAAGATTAAAGCGGAACCTCCACCAATAATATGAAGGGAATTAGGACAGAATCACGTTTACGGCTGATCACTGCACGCCGGCCAGCGAATTAGTGAACCGAGCCGTATGACATCAATTCTGATGGATTGATATCCAAAATATGTGAAAACACTCTTAATTAGCACGGGTGGTAACAAGGTCGGCGTTTAAGACATTACTTTGTGTGCAACAAAACGCCAGATACTTATATTTCAATAAAAAGAAGGCTTAGTGGATAAGCTAAGACATGGAAAACTAATTCTACCACACTCATTCACACGAGTTGCAGAAAGAGTGAAAGTGAGGAAATAGTTAGTTTAATAGAATGAAAATGTGAAATCCCAAGTTACAGCAATATGTGCAAGGCATTAGATCTGCACACACCACAATCACTGAATTAAACCTCGCATTGAGTTCCTCACTGAGGTTAAAATTTATATTAAATGCACCTGTTCAGCTAGGATCTGGAGGTACTTGTTTTCCTGTGTGTGGGGTTTCCTTCCTTGTCTGGTTGCCGGAAGGGGTTTCCCGCGGTCGCTGATTGGATGGAAGTTCAGTCTTGGGAAGCAGTGGTTGGGCGTTGGCTGACAACGCGGAGCTGTGGTCTGAAGTTGAAGTTTATACGGCACTCTTTCGGAGATGCTGCGTTAGGCAAACTTAACTCAAAACAAGAAACTCTCAACGGAAAATAAAACAAAATAAAGAAATAGAAATAGATGTAAAGTTTAACGAGACCAGGTGGCGTTTCTCCTCAAGGTTTCGGAGGAGCTGGCGTGTAAGCCACAGCACGCTCAAAACTAAAGAAGCATGATTTAAAAAAAAAAACAACAAGGCTCGAAAAGGCAAGAAGAAAGAGCGCGAGAGAGAGACAAAAAGCAAAGTTTGATGGTGTCCTAAGTATTTAAACTGGGCTTTTGGACACATCCCAAATGATGTTTTGACCAATTAGATGTCGTGTTTGCTCGGGGTGTGGTATATTCCTCCTCCCCCATTCATAAATCAAATGTTCTTTTATCGGTCACATGGTCCGCGTTTTTCCCACTCTTTGCACATTATAGTTTTGGACATGATTTCTATAACAAGAATATGATACATTTAACAAAGAAGTGATTGGAAGAAACGTTTCAAGCAAGAAAATTCAAACACACATACTAAACATGAATATGAACACTTAAGCTATTCAATAGTTATTAAAAAATACATACACAATAAATGATTAAGACATGATGGTTAAAATGTGTGGGTTACATACATGATATGGGGTTATGCATAGAAATTATTAGTTGCTCAGGTCCTTTTAGTGTTATTTAGATGCATATTTACATGGAAATTAAGTTTGTTTGGCATTCTGTGGACGTAAGGATACGTTCTGTGATGACCAGAGAGGTTAAAATGTCTGTAAGGAATTTTAGTCTGTTCTCTGTCGTGAGGTGGGGGAAATCAATTTACGGGGCTCCTGACTCTGTAGGTATATCATTGATGGTATATCTTTTGACCATTAATCTTAATTACTTGCCCTAAAATTGACAATCTCCTTGGAATTGTCAGTAAGTGTTCTTTTTTTTAAATGCTGTGAGCTACTCAAAGCGGCTAGTTGGTTCAGGCTTGTGGTGCAAGGATCTGATTTACGAACATCCTGTCGTCTTGGGCCTTGGAATTGTCTCTGTTCAACCAGGTTTTGACCAAATCTTAGATTGTCTGATTCGGTCTGATACCCTACATCTGCGTATGCTCTTCCAGAATATAAACATGTATATTGCCAAAATATATTTTATCAAATGATGGAATTTATCAGTAGCCCCAAATCGATCACAGCAAACGTGGTATTGTGCAAAGCAAACTGACATAAGTCAAGTCAAGTCACCTTTATTTATATAGCGCTTTTAACAATACAGATAGTGTCAAAGCAACTGTACAGCATTAATTAGGAAAATAGTGTGTCAATAATGCAAAGTGACAATAGTAGACACTCATTTTTCAGTTAAAGGCAGTTCATCATTGAATTCAGTGATGTCATCATCCAGCTCAGTTCAGTTTAAATAGTATCTGTGCAATCAAGTCAACGAGATCACTGGAAATGAAGTGTCCTCAACTAAGCCAGCCAGAGGCGACAGCGGCAAGGAACCAAAACTCCATCGGTGACAGAATGGAGAAAAAACCTTGGGAGAAACCAGGCTCAGTCGGGGGGCCAGTTCTCCTCTGACCAGACGAACCAGCAGTTCAGTTCCAGGCTGCAGCAAAGTCACATTGTGCAGAGGACTCAACTGGCTCCTGTGGTCTTGTCCCGGTGGCTGTCTGAGACAAGGTCTTTACTGGGGATCTGTATCTGGGGCTCATCTAGTTGTCCTGGTCTCTGCTGACTTTCAGGGCTGTAGAGGTCCTCTCTAGGTGCTGATCCACCATCTGGTCTGGATACGTACTGGATCCGGGTGACTGCAGTGACCATCTGATCTGGATACAGACTGGATCTGGTGGCTACGATGATCTCGGAATAAGAGAGAAACAGACTAATGTTAGCGTAGATGCCATTCTTCTAGCGATGTAGCAAGTACATCGGGTGTTATGGAAAGTGTTCCCTTTCAGACTCAAATGTAGTCTGACATAAGATTTACAGGTAAGTTAGAGACTTCTTTATATTGACTGGCATGTTGGCAAAACTCTGTGAAGGGATAAAAATGGGATTAAAAAACGTTTTGAAAAAAATTAATCTGATTACCTCAATAAGTTCTTGCACAGGCTATCCATCTTAAGTCATATGACTAACACTGAAAGATAAATGAATGACATTTTGAATGACAACATATCATCAATTTTCTCTGTATAATCTAATTTTATTATGTAGATAATGTACTTTGTTAATAATTATTTATTACCTATGCAACCCAGTCCCCATAGTGCAAGCAGGTTTGCATCCTATACCCACACATTGTTTTTAGCACACACTGTTTTTAGCAAATATTTAAAGGAGTAAAGCTGGCTTTCTGATTACAAGTACTTTTGTAACACGATATAAGGACATGTGTATTTAAAAAATGGATTTACAAAAAGTTGTAGCTAGTCTGGGAAAAATATTTTATCTTTGTTTAAAATAAGCACATACACATGAGCTTTTATGCATGACGCACATGAATACATTTTGTTGACGTCTTGGTCTATTGATATTCAAACCCCCCTAGGAAATGTCAGAAATCCTAAATGGGCACCTCTGAACACAGACACAGCAACAATCAATTCTTGGATTGTTTGACCAATATTTCATCAAAGTAAATGTGAAAGATTGGTCCATCTCTTAAAAGCAGGTGTCAGGATGCCTTAAAAATTTATATATTGATTAGGCCCTTCAGACATCAGTGCTTCAAAAGGAGGTTCTGATATCTTAAATAAAACGAATGTGGTCAAGTTTACTGTGATTTAGACAGCCCACGGGTAGCGCAGGGCAGAATAATGTAAAAGAAAAAAATTATCTAAATAAATAACTGTACTGCATTTTGCACTGAGTATGAGTATCAAATGTAGTCTGATGTGCATACATCAAGCACACTTTTGCTTTGTAATCTGTTTATCTAGTATATTATGTATTTTCTTATTTTCTTACATATGTATGGGAAACGAGATGATTGTAATACCATTATCTTAGGTTGAGTTGTAACACCATCCTCTTAACCACTTAGGAAATTATTCACAGGGATTAAATGATTATCAGAATGAGCACCATCTTCCTGAAGTGACGTTAGAAGTTGCAGGGATATGTGTACAAGCAGGATTTTCAGAACACAAAAATGAAGTAGAAAAGTCAGATTAATCAATGTTAAATGAAAGAAATGGTCTCATCTAAATCATCAGGTTCTCTTGCTTAAATTCATATATAATATTTTGAATTCAAATCTTTGACCATTTTTTTAAAGCCTAGAGTATTGTCTACTACTTCCCCATTTGCTGTACTTCTGGACACATGAAGATTGAAGACAATAGGACAGCATAAACAACTGTGAAAATGACTAACACACACACATATGTTTGTTTGACTGTATTAGTGAGGACATCTTCCAGACTTTCATTGTTTTATATATGGTCAAAGATATTTTCTTAACCCTACCCCTACCCCTACCCCTAAACATAACCTTCAGAACCTTAGAAACTTGTGCAAATGGATTAAATACAAACATGACATGGATTATTTATAGGCATTTTTAACTAGTGAAGTTAGGCTTACTAGTCGTGTTCAACAGGTTTCACTATATTACTGAAGACATTTTTGAATAGGACATTTTGGATAGTCAAGATATAAACTTCAAAAACATGCGCTGGATTGAACTTCTTCGTCTTTCTTTATCCAAACTTCTTTGTCTGGGGAAAGGCATTGTCTTTTCAAAAATACTAACAAAATAAATAAATAAAAGAATAGTGAAATTGTTCTGTACTGTTGGAATGGTTGGAAAGACAAAAAATTCAGTCTTCACTACATTTGGTTGCAGGTGATGTCCTTAAATACACTTGTTGTGTACATGCTGAAGTGACAATAAAGTGAGCTGATTTTGAGGTGGAAGAACCCATGCAGTCTCTGTCACTTCATACTATTTCACTCGAAATGGTTTTGCAGGTGTGTGTCTAATTTTAGAGCCAATTATATGATCAGCTCCCACAAGCTCACAATTTCCTGCTGAATCCAAACCAAGTAAAATAAAAAAGGGTGGTGGTCTGGTTATATCACAGTACACTGTATACTTAGAACCTGGTTTGCTGAAATGCAGTGATGGAATTTTGGCAGGAGTTGATGAAAAACAATAAGCACCAGGTGCACCTCATTCTATACAGACTGCAGATATCCATCCATGTCCACCTTCTTGCTGAGGTCTGGTGAAATGCAAGACAACATCCAGAGTGCTTTGCCAGTAGACAAAAGGATAACAATGTTCCAGGTATCTTCTCATCCCCATAGGTTTTGTAATGAGGAAATGGAGAACAAAGAGTGTGTCAGAAAGAGATTTTCTCTTTGCTGATAATGTTTGACAACCTTTAGGGCTGCTTGTGTTCTTTTTCCACCTCCTGGGTCCAGGGTCATGACAGAAGATGAACATGCACCCAGACAGACAGCATAAACACCATATTTCATATGTTTTTGGACTCAACAATGAGCTTGTGGTTTTAAGATCCCCCAGAAAAGGAGAGGCTACTGGCCTCAGAACACTATTGGCAGTACATGAGACACAGTCCCAATTTGGCCCAATTCACTACTTCAAATACTAGCCAACACTACTTCAGTAAACTTGGTTTCATAAATGTATGCATGGCATTGTCTAGTCCATTATGGAGCAACTTTCCTGTTGATTTTGGCAATTACACCTTCAGGACTCTGTTTATCTTAATTTTGTCTATAAACCCTAGTAAAAAAAAAGTAAGTAATATGTTTAAAATACATTTGTTTCATTCTAAGTATAGTTGAAATTTATTAACATATTTACTGACATATCGCTCTAGACTTACTGATATAAAAACTATAATTTAACTTTATTTGGAGTACTAATTGTCCACAATGCACATTTCTTAATATTAAGCCTAAAATGTGTTTTAATGTCACTATCGGTGAGGACTGCATGATCTTTAAATAATATCTTTAATGCAAGATATTTAAAGTGTACCTGAATTATACTTGCAATAGTTCCACTTTAGTACAATCAAATATACTTCAGTATATCTTTAGTTGGACCTCAACACTACTTCCACACAATTAAAGTGTTTTAAATACAAAATTAGTTGTTCCAATTTAGCAGACTTTATAGCAGTTTAGTATATGTAAACAAGTACAATTGCAGGGTATTTCTATTAAGTACATAAACATCTAAATGTATTTGTAGTATACTTAGCATGAAATAAATGTATTTCAAATGCATTTTAGTATATTTATTTGTCACTAGGGAAGCGTATTTGGATTTTACAAAATTATCTTTAAAATACAGTATCCTGAAAAAGGAACTTTTTCTTTTTGCTGAGTTTATAAGATGTTCATCTATTTATTAAATAATAAAATGTTTATTGGCATAACCCCCAGAAATTCTCTCCCAGAACATAAACATATTTTGCCAGAAATTATTGTATCAGGTGATGGAATTCAAGAGTAGCACGGAATTAAACATTGCAACAGGTGGTATTGTGCAAAGCAAATTGACATAAGATTTGAAGGTAAGCTACTGTTTTATTTATTTTGATGCATTTGTTGACATGGCTCAAATATTTATTTAAATTGCCACAAATTATTAAATCCATTTGAATGGCTGAAACATAAAATATGCCAGAGTGTAATACACCAATTGACACTTTTTATTTTTTATTAATTAATCTATTTATTTTTATGATAGACTCAGAAGACTGCTTATTTGGTTATTGTAAATTAAATGTGTCAGTGCATTTTGGTGCCTTTTGGTCATATGATGCGATTTCAAGTTTTCCTTTCTCTTTGGAGTGTTACAAGCTATTGTTGCATAGATAAGATCGCTGAAGTTGCAAAGACTAAAGCCTCAAAACCAAGAGATATTCTTTATCAAATTAAGACTCTGCCACGCCCCCCTAAAACGGCTCGTTCTAACACGCTGTAACGGGGCTGACGAGACGTGAGACGTGTGGATCCATCTGCAAGCTTTATTAAAGAGACGTAGTAAACAGGCAGGGTCAAAACAATGGCAAACAGGTATATGGCGGGCAAAACAAAAAGAATAGTCACAGGGCTAGCGTAGGTCACCGATCAGCAGACAGAATCACGGGCGAGACGAGAGGGAAAATTCAGGAAAACAGGCAAAGATCAGAAACTGCGAAAACAGGCAAGGCAAGGCAAAAACAAGGAAAACACAGAGACTAGGAAAGGCTAAAGCTAAACAATACTCAGCAGAGAAATGAGGTTAGAGTGGGTGTTATATAGTGAATGAGGTAATTAGAAACAGCTGTGTGCAATGAGTGCAATCAGGGCAGTGTGCAAATTGTGCAAGGAATGATGGGAAATGTAGTCCGGGGTGCTATGCAACAGTTTGTGTAGTGCGAGAGTCAATGAAATGGAAAGGGTGACCTCTGGTGGTGAATAAACGGAAGTCCATGGACTGAATTCGTGGACAGAGGCCCCCCCCCCCAAGGAGCGGCTTACAGATGCTCCAAACACTAAACGATCCAGGTGGGCGGTGGAGCGGAGGCGGAACAGGGGGAGGGACGGGGGCCAGGTCCAAGGATAGGAGAGACAAGGGACTGAGGCAGAGCCGGCGGAGCAGAGGACCACCACAGCAGAGCAGACGGGGGGGATGGGACCGAAGATCCCCACGGTGGAGCAGAGGACCACCAGAACCAGAAAGTAGACCATCACGGCGGGGCAGAGGACCACCACGGAGGAGCAGAGGACCACCAGAACCAGACGTAGACCACCACGGCTGGGCAGAGGACCACCAGAACCAGACAATAGACCACCACGGTGGGGCAGAAGACCACCACGGCAGAGCAGACCACCACGGCGGAGAAGAGGACCACCGGAGCCAGACAGTAGACCACCACGCGGGGCAGAGGGACCACCACGGCGGGGCAGAGGGAACAGGAAACCCCCCTGGTGAACCACACCGATCAGGAGACCATGGCGGAGACTGTAACAACGAGAGAGCAGAGACAGACAACACAGACAGAACATTGGGGTTGATAGACAAGACTGAGCGTTCAGGGGCAGCCACCCTGGCTGGGTCGGGACAACACAAAAATTCACAAACGGCCTCCATAACCGTGAAAGGACAGGATGAGGATTCCCCGATGGCCTCCATAGCTGTGAAGGGAAAGGACAAAGAGTTCATCGACGCCCTCTTGGCCGTAAACAGGACGAGCAGAGAGTTCATAGACGGCCTCCTTGGCCGGAGCAGAACAGGCAGATCGTTCATTGACGGCCTCCGTGGCCGGAACAGGACGAGCAGAGTGTTCATAGACGGCCTCCTTGGCCGGAACAGGACGAGCAGAGAGTTCACAGACGGCCTCCTTGGCCGGAACAGGACGAGCAGAGAGTTCATAGACGGCCTCCTTGGCCGGAACAGAACAGACAGAAAGTTCATAGACGGCCTCCTTGGCCGGAACAGGACGAGCAGAGAGTTCATAGACGGCCTCCTTGGCCGGAACAGGACGAGCAGGAAGGTCATAGACGGCCTCCTTGGCCAGAACAAGACAGACAGAGAGTTCACGGTGGGTCTACTGACACATCTGAGGTTCTGCAGCGGATGCCGCCACTCTGGAGGTTCTACGTAGCCAGCCCTCAGATAAAGGGAGAGTCGGCGAAGTTTCTTCGATCCTGACATGAAAGGTCGAATGTACGTTTCTAGGCGCAACCAAAAGCAAGGAGCTGAAGCGAGCCGCCGCTTCGGAAGGTTCGCAGCAGCGCCTTTGCCAACCTCTGGAGAACTGCAGCGAGGGCCCACGCTTCGGCGGAACACCAGCAGCGCACCCCACCTAGGAGAAGAGACTGTAGCTTCAATCCACAGACTCTGCAGACCCGAGAGGGGTGCTGCCGCCTCTGGGAGTTCGTGAGGGTATGAGCCCAAAACGCACACAAAAGGCGGATCCCATCAGGGGAAAACTTCAGACAGGGAAGTAGTTCATGAACAGAAGGGTTAGAGTGAGTGGGTTTGGGAATACCAGCTGCACCTGCTGACACCAGCGGTGGATCCTCCACGCTGGAAGCCAGTCTGGGATACCGAAGGACTGACCTTGAGAAACTGGGTGTGACAGGGAGCAGGACGTGACATGACTCTGGATGATCAGCTGTGATGCAATGTGATTCTGGATGAATAACTGAGGTGTGACGTGACTCTGGACGAACAGTTGAGGCGCGACGTGACTCTGGACGAACAGTTGAGACGTGGTGAGACTCTAGAAGATCAGCTGTGACGTAACGTGACTCCGGATGATCAGCTGTGACGTGACGGGACTCCGGATGATCAGCTGTGACGTGACGGGACTCATGAATATCAGCTGTGACTTGACCAGATTCATGATAATAAACTGTGACTCGATTTGACTCATGACGATCAACAGTGCCTAGACTCGACTCAGGAAGATTAGCTGTGACTTGACTTGACTCAGGAAGATTAGCTGTGACTTGACTTGACTCAGGAAGAACAACTGTGACTAGACTCGACTCAGGAAGATCAACTGTGACTAGACTTAACTCAGGAAGAACAACTGTGACTAGACTAGACTCAGGAAGATCTGTTGTGACTTGACTAGACTCATGATAATGAACTGTAACTTGACTTGACTCATGACGATCAACAGTGACTAGACCAGACTCAGGAAGATTAGCTGTGACTTGACTTGACTCAGGAAGATTAGCTGTGACTTGACTTGACTCAGGAAGAACAACTGTGACTTGACTTGCCTCATGATGATCAACTGTGACTAGACTTGACTCGGGAAGATCAGCTGTGACTAGACTAGACTCATGATAATGAACTGTAACTTGACTTGACTAGACGATCAACTGTGACTAGACCAGACTCATGGATGATCAACCGTGACTTGACTGAACTCAGGAAGATCAGCTGTGACTAGACTGAACTCATGATAATCAACCGTGACTTGACTGAACTCAGGAAGATCAGCTGTGACTTGACTGAACTCAGGAAGAATAACTGTGACCTGACTAGATGCTGTTGTGTCCGCCATCTTGTGAGTGTGCTTAGGTGTCCGCCATTTTGTGATCAGGTTCCTCTGTCGCCGCCATCTTGTGAGCGTGCATGGTAGAGCCGCAATTTCAGTCACAGACACGGTGTCGCGTTCTTCCTCCACGACACCCACAGCAAATAAAGATCCGACAGTCAACAAAGCATAATCCATAAAATGAGCGAGTGACGAACGTGGACCCTCGCATCTAAGCTTAGACCTAAGAGGTTGATTAATGCCATCACAAAAAAACTCTATCAAAAGACAGTCCGGTAAATCTGAATAGTGCGCAATGGCTTAGAAAACTGTCGAATTAATTTCGTTCTCAAAGATCAGGCGGCCCTGTTTAGGGCTAACAAAATCTTGGCTGTGATCCATAAATGGCCAATATATCTGGAAAAAAGCCGCTGGATCCTTGTTGGGCTGAGTATTATTTAACGGGGCTGACGAGACGTGAGACGAGTGGATCCATCTGCAGGCTTTATTAAAGAGACGGGGTAAACAGGCAGGGTCAAACAATGGCAAACAGGTATTAGGCGGGCAAAACACAAGAATAGGCCTAGGGCTAGCGTAGGTCAACGATCAGCAGACAGAATCAAAGGGGCGAGACAAGAGGGAGAAATCCAAGAAAACAGGCAAAGATCAAAAAACCACAAAAACAGGCAAGGCAAGGCAAGGCAAAAACAAGGCAAGATAGGGGACAAGGGTACAGGCTAAATACTCAGCAGAGAAAGGTGGTTAGAGTGGGTGTGATATAGTGAATGGGTAATTAGAAACAGCTGTGTGCAATGAGTGCAATCAGGGCAGTGTGCAAATTGTGCAAGGAATGATGGGAAATGTAGTCCGGGGTGCTATGCAACAGTTTGTGTAGTGCGAGAGTCAATGAAATGGAAAGGGTGACCTCTGGTGGTGAATAAACAGAAGTCCATGGACTGAATTCGTGACACACGCCCCCACATATCTACCTCACTATGTGGAAATATTAGCATAATGCCGCCCAAATGTGCATGCAAAGAAAGAAGGCGTGGTTTCATGAACAGCAGTCGTGTTGATGCAGCCAGGTCAGGGAGACGCTGTGTGTTTCAGTAAAAACACTTTATTTTGCCTTCCAAAAGTTGATGCATTTAGGAATCTTTAAGATCGCCCTTTAATAAAGGCTTTAGTCTGAAAAGAATTGAATCGGAGGGATGTACAATCATATAAACTGCAGCATGGCAAAATATAA
Source organism: Sinocyclocheilus anophthalmus (assembly GCA_018155175.1). NCBI lineage: Eukaryota > Metazoa > Chordata > Actinopteri > Cypriniformes > Cyprinidae > Sinocyclocheilus > Sinocyclocheilus anophthalmus. Next base: position 61,660 of record JADLZN010004238.1, on the reverse strand, counting down.
GTTATCTAATTTTCTTAGATTGATTAAGGTTTATTAAAAATCTGTATGATTTTTGATTGATTACAATTAGACCAAATTAATCAATAAAGTTACATAATGATTTTAATCAACTTTTTCCTCAGTGAAAACAGATACGCATCTGAAAAGGACTCTGAAAGGTGGTAAGGAACAGTTTCACAGCTCCAGCTAGGTAATATAAAGAGATGTTTTGTGAATTAGCATTGCCCATTAACTCCCACTCCCAGGAAATTTAGTGTGATATGATATTTTTTGTGTCCCTGTGGAATGTCTAAGAGGGATAATGGCATCCTACCAAATGTCAGCTTTGTAGTGGTTTAAAACAAGCTCTTTGATCAGGATGTAAACACACAGGCTAAGCTCTTTAGGTAAGTACCACCTGTGTAATCTACTGTGGCAGCAAAAGAGTGAGAGGTCTTTACTGTGTTTTTACTTTTATTGTAGGAAAGTTCCTTGACCTTACAATACCACCAACAAATCAGCAGCAGCACATTAGACCAGTTCAGTGTGATTTGATTACATGTAATACAGTTTTGCCTAGATAATGTCTGAAAAATAGTCACAGATTTGTAAAATTCCCATGAATGCAAACCACTGAATCTGTAACAGAGGGTATTTTGTTCTTTTCTGTCATAGAAAGTCATTAAGAGAAATCTATAAATATTTAAATAATAATAATAAGATACTTATGTTGGCCAAGTTTCATGTAACATAGCCAGGTGAACATCAGACAGTGTAATGTTTTTTTTTAATACACGTATTTTAGCCACCTGTATTAATCAAATAAAAATACTTTATATTTTGTTCCCTACAAATATCATGCAATAAGCGTTGTTGTTTCTGCATGGACCAAAATTATGCCTGAGGTGTTTCAGACTTTTCTTGCAGGTGTATTAAGCATTCATAATTTTCATCAGAGCAAAAAATTTCCTTTTCAAGAGGACACATTTCTAATCAACTGGGCAGTGTGCAATCACTTAAATAAGAGGTGTGAGTGATTTTACCTTTGTGGTTGTGTGAACATGCACACATATATCTGTCATTGTGATTAAACTTTAACGAGGGACTTGTGTCTAGAGGCACTAGAGAATAAAAAATATAGACATGCACAACTATGTCTCATACACCGACTCAGACCCACTCAAATTTCTGTAACACAAGTAAAAGCTAATCAAAACCTTAGTCACTCCCAGTCACTCTCCATGTTGTGAATAATACAATTTGAAAAATGGCATTCATTACAAAATTAGACAGCTCTGCTCTGCTACATTGCATCTCATTGACTGCTGGAGGGAAGGATGGTTTCTAGGGGGCTCCTGTAGCAGACTTAACTATCTGCCACTGAAAACGAAGCTGCTCGTTCAATCTGCATTTTCAGCTAAGGTGTCTGATATGGTGGATACAGATACTGCAGGGAAATATCCAAATGTGGAGATAATTAGTAAGTGAAAGGCAGTGGCGGACTGGCCATCTGGAGCACCGGGAGTTTTCCCGGTGGGCCGCTGTACAATGTGGGCCGGTGTTCTGACGATTTGTGCTACCCTGTCAGATTTTGCTACCTCCCATTAAAACAGATGGTAGCATAATTCGATTTATAATTCTCTACGACAAAGCTTACATCTCACCCACATGAACTGCAAAATCTTAGCAAAGTCGGCCATTGGAATCCACAGAAAGGGCAATACATTTTGATCTGAAAAACAAAAACAAGTTGACTGAAGTTAGCATGTTGTATTTGTATTCCGTTGTCCCTTCTTTCATTAGCCTGCTGAAAGGGCCTGAATACATTTTTTTATACTATTCTTACTGTCAATCTGCAATTTATTTTGACCTGGTTTTAACAATTAATGAAGCATAGTGAATTTATTTTCATTAACCTTGAAATTATATTTAGTTGCGGATATTAAATTAAGTTAGCCATCTTATATAATAACGTTTCACAGTTAATAGTGTAATTCGTCAGATTATTTAGGCTAGTAATATCCAAAACACAAAGGAATCATGCAATCAGGGTGTTAAAATAAACAAAAAACTCACCTTTCAGTTCACTGACAACTCCACTGACTAATAGCCACCGCACAATAAGCAAATCCCAGCTGGGTCTGTCACTTTTTTGGGTCCCCTTGAAACATTTCCGTTGTGGCCCGTGCTATTTGCAGCGCGTTCCTTATTTGCATGTGTTGTGAGGATTTGCAACACGTGTGTTGTCAAACTGATGAAGATGTTTTCTTAATTTGCTGGTGTTTTTTCAATTTGCATGTGTTTTCTTAAGTTGCAGCGCCACCGTAAGATAGGCCCCATGATAAAAAAAGACCCACACAGATTTACCTACATCTAACAGAATACTAATCTCAGAATCATGTGAAGAGCTTTATTTGGTACTTCTGTTGGAGTGTTAAAGTACTGCTTCAGATTCAGGGAGGGAACAGTCTATTTGTGACACTCCACTGAAGATCAGGGACTCCAAAATCTCTACATGAAGGTCTCTTAGGGAACAATTTAAATGGGCTGTATTTGTGAGTCAACAGCAAGGAAGAAGTTTACTAAGAGCTGTGGTGGTGACCATTAGAAGCCATATAAATGAGTCAGTGACTTGAACACAACCATTGTAAATAATTAGATGTGCCACAAATCAGAAAACTATAGATAGGAGCATAATCAATGCTGAATGTCTTTGTGCCTTATGTGTGTGCCTGTAAAATGTGAAATATGGATAAATGCAAAGCAGTGTATTCATTTTGAAGCTGCGTGATCTGGCACTGCTCAGTCTCAAAAACACAGTATGTCCCCAGAGCAAGATAGAAGGATATCAGCTCATTTTTCCAACTGAAATGTATTATGAAAGAATGACGCAGATGAGACCTCAGCAGATTCCCATCTGACCCCAGGATCACTACTCAGAGCAGAGAAAAGTGAACTCCTTATTAAAACTCTTAAATCATCTGAGATCATTACAGAAGAGTTTTATTTTTTCAGCATGACTTCTAGCAGTCTATAATCATGTCAACTATTTTTATATTACATTTACACTCTTTTGCTATTTCTAACAAATATCTTCTGTGATGTCCATTAAATACATTTCCATGAGCTGGTAACAGAGCATAGCAGGCAAATAAACCATTGATATTGAAACACCAGCAACGTAATTTGGGAGATAGCTTGTTTGACTCAGGCTGAGAACTCAAATTTGTCCCCACAAGTCACTCCTTGACAATCAGTCTAAGATCTGCCCCCCCATTAGGATGTACTGTTACCTCCATAAGGAACTGACTCATGCACTCCACTGCACTTTTGGATAATGGAAAAGCATTTTAAGAGTCCAACTAGAACACACAATTGTCCTTATGTTCATATCATTATATGTGTCAGCTCTTATAGATTATTATCCTGTATGATGGTCTATAGCACATTAGTACATTGTTGTTACTAATTGCAAGCCACACTGTAAAAAATGATTGTGTTTGTGGGAGATTATATATATATATATATATATCTATTATTAGGCTATTATGTAGTATTATAATAGCATTATATAGTGGTTCAACGCATTATATTGTGGGGGTTTTTTTTGTCACAGATTGGACTATTTTGGTTAACAGTAAGTTTCCATAATATATTCGGTGAATAAATGTAATTACATTTAATGTAATTTTACAGTAAAATACTGTTAAAAATACAGTTTTTGGAAGTGAAAAAGAAAAAGTCATTGTATAATTTAGTGACAAACCGTAAATTGACACTCCCAGAATTCCCTGCATGACACTTTATATTTTTAATTAATAATTTAATTCTTGACATTTCTATAGCGCTTACATTGTCAGGGGTATAGCCTAATCCACCACCACCACCGGGGTGCCAGAACGCCCACCACACACCAACTTAGGTGGAGAGGAGAAAGAGTGATGAAGCCAATCAGTAGATATGGGGATTGTTAGGAGGCCATGATGATCAGTGGCCAATGGGCAATGACACTGTGCACCTTCTATGTATAAGTACTGCCCTCCTCAGCTCGTAGAAAAGCTGTCTGTGATAAGCTTTGGTTCAATATGTTGGTTTATTAACATTACATCAGTTAATGAAATACGGTATTTTATTGTGAATTTAAGTTAAGTCTGTAAAACCTCAAATGTTGCTACCATATTTTTTACAGTGAAGTTCTGGCAACCACAGCTGCCGGTATTTTCTCGTAAATTTCACCGTTTTTTTTTTTACAGTGAAGCTTAGATAGATGTAAATGGATTGTTATAGTCTCAGTATAGTCTCATAATTTTCAAACAGTACATTGTTGTGTTTTGTTCATTCAAAACGACCATTTCCCATCCCTCACACAAAGCTTATTTCTTCACAAATATGTGAAAATGTACTGTATGGGCATCAAAGAATGCAGAAACAACTATTTACTTTCTAAATCAATAACTGAAGAATAACACATCATGATAGGTCAGCGGGAGATACATTTGCTCTGTTTACTCACATACAATAAAAGGACAGAAACCCATGATACATTAAGATTTACTCTCAGTATTTCTCAACATACTAAAGGAATTATTAAAAAACAAAGAGTGACACTTTACGCCATTTTAATCTGAGCTCAAAACTATAGCTTCATTTTCATATGTGCTTCCTTGATATAATCAACACTGGATCCTTCTACTGCAGACATTTCAATTTTTGGTTGAGACTTTGTTGCACACAATTTGTGATGACGATCGGTCAGATGACGTCATCACCGGAGCGCCAGTTTAATGCACCGTTGTTTGTTTATCTGTGCGTATGAGTGGGCTATTAAATTATGTAAGCCTATTGTTTGTAAATAATATGGTGTTAGTATGCTTTCGCGAAGCCTTTGTGTACACGTGAGGTTTGCATCTTCCTATGGATATCATCATCATGCACATTATATTATACAAGTCGTTGCAATTTGTAAGTATTGTTTCTTTCATTGTTTTTTGTTAGGTAAAGATGCATAATAATTTCAATGACTTTGTTTGTTGTTGTAAAAAGCATTTATGGTTTCTGACATTAGTTTACGGCAATCATCATGTTGTTATTTACCTGTTCCGCTGTCCCTGGGTTCATTCTGCCAGCGCACGAAGGCAGAATGCGCTCATGGTAGCAATGATCATACCATGTTGTATTGTTTGGGTAACTCTGACTTCATTGAGTTACTTTCATTGTTGTTATGTATGTATGTATGTATCTATTGATTGCTGTTGTCTACCGCGCTAGTTGCTGTCTTTTGTTATTTAAATGGCTATGGAATAGTGTGTTATTAGAGAAAGATGAACTGTCTATGAGGAGTTAATTCTGTTGAATTGGTTTGGTCCAATTTTGTTTGGCGGGAAATATTTCTATTTAAACCACCTGTTGTGTTGTAGAAGGGTTTTTTTTGCAGCGCCCAGCTATAGGGCTTGTCAGCATTGTGTAGTGCTAGGTTCGCTGCTCCAGCTATTTTCTTTGTGGTTTTGTGTAGCCCAGTGAAGGTGCTGAGTTTGAGCACCAAACTTAAGTTGTTTTGTTATTTTGTTTATTTGTCTTTTTTCTTGTTTGTACTTTGTATTTATTCCGCACTCTCATTTAGTCTTGTGGGAAGACAATAAACCACTTTTCGCATGACATCTTGTGTGTCGTACCATGCCTATCTAGTTCCTCCCTAGACCGTCGGAACCACAGTACCTGACTTTGTTGGCCGGACGGCTAGCTACAACACATATGGTGCTTCCAGGTCTTTAAGAGGCTGGTCGACATTTTTTTCTTTGCATTAAGAAATGGACAATGCCGCCAAAGAAACATGATGTTGCAAAAGTGGTAAAGCCCAACTCAAATGTTTTGGCTCCAGACCAGTCAGGACGAGGGGATGAATGTGCAGATGATGAAGAGGAGTTATCTGAGGAGGGGACAGATCCTCTCAGGTCTATGTTACAGACTTTTCTGCAAAAACAACGTCAAAGAGATGAGGACAGAGATAAAGAGTCACAGCGTCAAGAGCACAGATGGCGTACATTGCATCATCAGTTTATACAGCTGCAGTCTGAGGTACATCAGGAGAAGCAAGAGCAACAGTCAAGGGAAGGATTGACAAAACCTACCACCTCACCATTAGCTTCAGCCCATACCACTCCTCCAGTCCCTCATCCACATCAACAGACCTGGCAGACTGCCCAGGATGATGCATCTGCATCAGCTCCAATACAGGATGGTATAGTACAACACCATAGGTCTTCAATGCCAACTTATGAAAGTCCAAGAATGCTGCCATGGACTGAAGATGAGGATCTAGAGCATTATCTAACGACATTTGAACGAATTGCTCAGGCATGCAGATGGCCCAGACAGGATTGGGCACTCTATCTTCTACCTCTTCTTACTGGCAAGGCGAGGGCAGCCTATGTGGCCATGGAGCCTGAGGAGTCCTTGGATTATAATTATGCCAAGCAAGCTATCCTTGACAAATTTGAAATTAATGCTGAAACATATCGTCAGAGATTCAGATCCTACAGTGTCCAGGAAGACGAGACTCCAAAAGAGCTTCAGGTGAGGTTGAAGGACTTGTATGAAAAATGGATGAATCCCAGGCTTCGAACCAAGGAAGAAATTGGAGAACAAATAGTTTTAGAACAGTTCCTCAAACTCCTTAATCCTGACACAAGAATGTGGGTAAAACAGAACAACCCCACTTCATCAAGACAGGCAGCAGAGTTGGCTGAAACCTTCATGGCTGCAAGACGATCAGTATACCAGCCAAGGCGTTGGAGAAACAATAACAGCAGTGCAGCGGGTAAGCCTGCGGATGGTTTTGGCTGTGGTATTAACAACTCTATCACATATAATCATGTGTCACAAACTAAACCCCTTGGCAACCCTAGTAAACAGCAGAAAATTAGACCTAGTTTGGTATGTCATGGATGTGGCCAGCAGGGTCACAAGAAGATAGTTTGCCCCTTACAGAATGTCACTAACACTCGATTTTGTTATGTGCCTAGACCATCTCTCAGCTCTGATTAAGTAGAATTGAACAGGGATACGGTAGTTAAGGTAAAGATGGGGGTAATTGGTTCAAGGCGCTGGTTGATTCCGGCTCAAGTCAAACCCTTGTCAGAAGTGAATGTTTGGGGGAGCAGAGCAGTCTAATACAGGTCAAGCTGAGGGTTCGCTGTATCCATGGCGATGTAAGAGAGTATCCTGAAACTGATCTTGTAGTTGAGATTGAAAATGAGTCATATGTCTTGTCGGTTGGTATTGTGGAACAGGCTCCCTATCCAGTTATTTTAGGCAGAGATGTACCAATATTGGTAGACCTCTTGCAGTGTGACAAGGAGTTAGCTGAGGTTAGGGTAGTCACAAAAGCCCAAGCTAAACAGGAAGAGGGTACTAAACGGTTGCTGCAGAGCTTACCTTTTGCAGGAGAGCTTAAAATTAAGAAATTGAGACGTGAGAAACGGCAAAAGAAAATGGAGGGCACAAAAATTTGTGAGGAGCTAACTAAACCTTGCTTTGATGATATTGTGCAAATTCCAGACAATATAGTGGAGTTACAAAGGCAAGACAAGTCATTACAACGACTACTGGAGAAAGCTATTAGTCAGAGTCCTCAGACATTGGTCTCCCAAAAGGAACGGTATGTGATAAAAAATGACAGGTTATACTGGCAGGGTGCAGCGGGGGAACGATTGGTAGTTCCAGTTTCTATGAGGGAACAAGTGTTTCAGTTAGGCCATTCGGTGCCATGGGCAGGTCATTTGGGACAGCAAAAAACACTGGCTAGAATTGCAAGCAGATTTCATTGGCCAAGACTTTATATGGATGTGGTAGACTTCTGTAGATCATGTCCAGAATCTCAGTTAACGAGTCCAATTAAAAGAGGTGACAGAGCGCCTTTAGTCAGTCTCCCTATCATTGATGTTCCTTTCACTCGGATTGCTATGGATATCGTTGGCCCTCTGCAAAAGAGTAAGGGAGGGAACCGTTACATTCTAGTTGTTGCTGACTATGCTACTAGATATCCGGAAGCATTCCCACTCAGAAACATTAAGACCAGACAAATTGTCAATGCCCTTATTCAGCTCTTTTCATGTGTAGGCATTCCCAGAGAGATAATTACAGATCAAGGACGAGCCTGATACAGCACTATTCTGCCCTCATAGAACGTGACTGTACTCCATTAGACAGATAGCAAACATTTAGAATAAAGTCCCAAGGCGTACTTTTCTTGGTTATTATCCTTTACTGTAAAACTGAAAATATAGAAAATGCAATATGTAAATACATTACAAGAAAACATAATTGCAATTATCCTGTTTGATAACAGTCAACTGTTTGCTCTAATTTACAACCGTTCTCTTCAATAACTGTGTTTGTTTTAACATCAAAGAAAGTCAAATCACTTGTTACATTCAAACCTCCATAACAACTTGATTAAGATTGTAACTACTTACAGTCAAATGCTTTCCAGAGCTAAACTGTTAAAAGATGCATTTCTGAGCTGTGCTGCGTCATCATTCCTTCTCTTTCGTTTCTGAACATACCAACTTCCGCGCTTCCGTACAATGAGATCGCGATTTCAAAATAAAAGTCCCGGAGGAAATAATTCACAATATATACAAATAAAATAGTAAATAATACACAAAAATACCATTTCAATTTCTAAGGGCAGCACACACAAAATCCGTCTTTTGGTATCAGACCCTATTAGACAAACTCATTGTAGAGTTCTGGCTCGCCTGATCCCGGCATTGAAAGAAAAGGTAAAGATGATGTTGGATTTAGGAATCAATGAACCCTCAACAAGTGACTGGTGCAGTCCCGTGGTACTGGTACCAAAGAAAGATGGCACACTAAGGTTTTGTGTGGACTTTTCAAGACTAAATTCGGTATCAGCATTCGATCCATACCCCATGCCAAGGGTTGGTGAGTTAATCGAATGTCTGGGTAAAGCCAAGTATCTGACAACCTTGGACTTGTGCAAAGGTTTTTGGCAAGTCCAATTGGCTGAGTCTGCCAAAGAACTGACAGCTTTTCGTGTCCCTAGTGGGTTATACCATTTTAGGGTTATGCCGTTTGGGTTGCATGGGGCTGGAGCAACTTTTCAACGACTGGTGGATCAAGTCCTGAGAGGGATGGAGGGTGTGGCAGCAGCATATCTCGACGACATCGTTGTTTACAGTACGACCTGGAAAGAACATGTGGACCATTTGGCAGAGGTGTTTAATGGACTTCAACGGGCTGGTTTGGTCGCCAATGCAAAAAAGTGTTACATCGCCAAGTCAGAGGTTTCTTACCTGGGCTATATGCTGGGAGGAGGTATTATTAGGCCGCAGGTGGACAAAGTGCAAGCTGTTCTGTCATGTCCACAGCCGAATAACTAAGGGAAGGATGCGTTCATTCCTGGGCCTGGTCGGTTGGTACAGGAGATTTATTCTTAACTTCTCTAGTAGAGCTGCTGTTCTTACCGACCTTACAAAATAAAATAGCCCACAGAAAGTGATATGGACACAAGAATGTGAACAAGCTTTCCAAGACTTGAAGAAGTGCTTATGTAGTTCGCCAGTTTTGCAGAGCCCAGATTTTAACCTTCCGTTCACAGTATAAACGGATGCCTCAGAAACTGGTTTGGGTGCGGTATTGTTGCAGGGGGAAGGAGAAACTCGGCACCCCGTGCAATATATAAGCAGAAAGTTGTTTCCTATGGAGACAAGGTATTCTACCATCGAGAAAGAGGCTTTGGCCATTAAGTGGGCATTGGACACTCTTAAGTTCTACTTGATTGGCAAAGACTTTGTAGTAGAAACAGACCACAGAGCTTTACAATGGCTGCACAGAATGAGAGACAGTAATGCTAGAGTTACACGTTGGTATCTCTCTCTCCAACCCTTCAAGTTTAATGTCCAATATAGGGCTGGTACAATGAACATTATTACTGACTTTTTGTCACGCCACTCTTGGAAGAGGGGCTGTTCCGAAGGGGGGCATGTGTGATGACGATCGGTCAGATGACGTCATCACCGGAGTGCCAGTTTAATGCACCGTTGTTTGTTTATCTGTGCGTATGAATGGGCTATTAAATTATGTAAGCCTATTGTTTGTAAATAATATGGTGTTAGTATGCTTTCGCGAAGCCTTTGTATTCACATGTGAGAGTTGCATCTTCCTATGGACATCATCATCATGCACATTATATTATATAAGTCGTTGCAATTTGTTTCTTTCATTGTTTTTTGTTAGGTAAAGATGCATAATAATTTCAATGACTTTGTTTGTTGTTGTAAAAAGCATTTATGGTTTCTGACATTAGTTTACGGCAATCATCATGTTGTTATTTACCTGTTCCGCTGTCCCTGGGTTCATTCTGCCAGCGCACGAAGGCAGAATGCGCTCATGGTAGCAATGATCATACCATGTTGTATTGTTTGGGTAACTCTGACTTCATTGAGTTACTTTCATTGTTGTTATGTATGTATGTATGTATGTATCTATTGATTGCTGTTGTCTACCGCGCTAGTTGCTGTCTTTTGTTATTTAAATAGTTATGGAATAGTGTGTTATTAGAGAAAGATGAACTGTCTATGATGAGTTCATTCTGTTGAATTGGTTTGGTCCAATTTTGTTTGGCAGGAAATATTTCTATTTAAACCACCTGTTGTGTTGTAGAAGGTTTTCTGTTTGCAGCGCCCAGCTATGGGGCTTGTCAGCATTGAGTAGTGCTAGGTTCGCTGCTCCAGCAATTTTCTTTGTGGTTTTGTGTAGCCCAGTGAAGGTGCTGAGTTTGAGCACCAAACTTAAGTTGTTTTGTTATTTTGTTTGTCTTTTTTCTTGTTTGTACTTTGTATTTATTCCGCACTCTCACTTAGTCTTGTGGGAAGACAATAAACCACTTTTCGCATGACATCTTGTGTGTCGTACCATGCCTATCTAGTTCCTCTCTAGACCGTCAGAACCACAGTATCTGACTTTGTTGGCCGGATGGCTAGCTGGGTCACACAATTAATATATGTTTTATTTCCTGTAAGATCCAGTCTGAGAATGAATTAGCTTAGCTTGTTCTCAGAGCTATTTCATGTACAACATATTTACAGCAGACTTTCTGATTGAAGACATAATTGAATGCTAAACATAATTCAAGGAGAGGCTGCCTCCAGAATAGCACGGTGACGTCATGAAACCCACCCACACGTGTGAAATCAGAGGGAAAGCAAATCGAGCCAAGATGCTTTCTATACACTGATGAACTCAAAGTGTTTTTCTCTTGCCTGCAAACACACACACACACACACACACACCAGGCACACAAAGATCTAGCAATCATTGGCAATCTTTATCACAGCATATGGATAAGTCATACAAGCCGAAGGGTCATTAGGACAAACCCTCGTCTGTCTCACCACAAGGTCAGAAACACTGTGTGGGAGCAGTGAATGAAAGTAAAAATTGCAATTTAATATATTATAATCATAATTATATAATATACATCATTAATATACATAATAATATATATAATTGTTGTATTAATCATTTTAATATTCTTTTATTATTTAATATCTTTTTACCACAATTTGGTATTACTTCAATGTGCTGTCAGAAAAAAAACAACAGAAAAATTTGCTTGACTCACTAATTTATTCAGGAGGTATTCTGGCCATTAGTAATGAGCAAGACAGGTCTTCCAGCACTTGCCTTGTAAGCCTTTGGCTGACAATCGGAATAATAACAGCCACATTCCCCTGTTAACAGCTTAAAATGTGCTTATTTTGGAAACTTGTCAATTATTATTATATACTGTATATATATATTATATATATATAATATATATATACAGTATATAATAGAATATGTTTAATTACTACCTAATACAAGGTGGGGACAAAAAAGTATTTAGGTTCAGGCCTCCCAATTGTGCACAGTTTCCCCGCCATTAAAAAGAGGTATGTGAGGCCTTGCTAATTTCATTATTTAGGTATACCATCAACTATGAAGAAAAATGAAGAAAAAAAATCCAGATAATCACATTGTAGGATTTTTAAAGAATTATTTGGTAAATTCCTCGGTAAAATAAGTTATTTGGTCACCTACAAACAAGCAAGTTTTCTGGCTCTCACAGACCTGTAACTTTTTCTTTAAGAGGCTCCTCTGTCCTCCAATCGTTACCTGTATTAATGGCATCTGTTTGTACTTGTTATCAGTATAAAAGACACCTTTCCACAACCTCAAACAGTCACACTCCTAACTCCACCATGGCCAAGACCAAAGATCTGTCAAAGGACACCAGAAACAAAATGTAGACCTGCACCAGGCTGGGAAGAATCTGCAATAGGTAAGCAGCTTGGAGTGAAAAAATCAACTGTGGGAGCAATTATTAGAAAAATGGAAGACATACAAGACCACTGATAATCTCCCTCGATCTGGGCTCCACGCAAGATCTCACCCCGTGGGGTCAAAAGGATCACAAGAACTGTGAGCAAAAACCCCAGAACCACACAGGGGGACCTAGTGAAAGACCTGCAGAGAGCTGGGACCAAAGTAAAAAAGGCTACCATCAGTAACACACTGCCCGCCAGGGACTCAAATCCTGCAGTGCCAGACGTGTCCCCCTGCTTAAGCCCATACATGTCCAGGCCCGTCTGAAGTTTACTAGAGAGCATTTGGATGATCCAGAAGAGGATTGGGAGATGTCATATGAGTAGATGAAACCACAATAGCCCTTTTTGGTACCAACTCAACTTGGCGTGTTGGGAGGAGAAAGAATGCTGAGTTGCATAAAGAACACCATACCTACTGTGAAGCAAGGGGGTGGAAACATCATGCTTTGGGGCTGTTTTTCTGCAAAGGGCCCAGGACGACTGATCCGTGTAAACGAAAGAATGCATGGGGCCATGTATCGTGAGATTTTGAATGAAAACCTCCTTCCATCAGCAAGCGCATTGAAGATGAAACGTGGCTGGGTCCTTTCAGCATGACAATGATCCCAAACACACCGCCCGGGCAAGAAGGAGTGGCTTCGTAAGAAGCATTTCAAGGTCCTGGATTGGCCTAGCCAGTCTCCAGATCTCAAACCCATTTAAAATCTTTGGAGGGAGTTGAAAATCAGTGTTGCCCAGCGACAGCCCCAAAACATTATGCTCTAGAGGAGATCTGCATGGAGGAGTAGGCCAAAATACCAGCAACAGTGTGTGAAAAACCTTGTGAAGACTTACAGAAAAAACATTTGACCTCTGTCATTGCCAAAAAAGGGTACATAACAAAGTATTGAGAAGAAACTTTGTTATTGACCAAATACTTATTTTCCACCATAATTTGCAAATTAATTATTTAAAAATCCTACAATGTAATTTTCTGGATAGTTTTTTATCATTTTGTCTTCTATATAGTTGAGTTAGTGTATGATGAAAATAAAGGCCTCTCTAAGCTTTTAAGTGGGGAGAACTTGCACAATTGGTGGTGGCTCAAGACTTTTTTCCCCACTGTATGTGTTGTGTATATATATTATTATATATATATATATATATTATACTCTATAGATATATATATACATACAGTGGTGTGAAAAAGTGTTGGCCCCTTCCTGATTTCTAATTTCTTTGCATGTTTATCACACTTTAATGTTTCAGATCATCAAAAAAAATTTAAATATTAGTAAAAGATAACAAGTGAACAAAACATGCAGTTTTTAAATGAAGGTTTTTTATTATTATGGGAAAACAAAATTCAAAACTACATGGGCCTTTGTGAAAAAGTGTTTGCCCCCTAAACCTAATAACTGGTTGGGACACCATTAGCAGCAACAGCTGCAATCAAGCGTTTGCGATAACTTGCAATGAGTCTGTTACAGCGCTGTGGAGGAATTTTGGTCCACTCATCTATGCAGAATTGTTGTAATTCAGCCACATTGGAGGGTTTTCGAGCATGAACCGCCTTTTTAAGGTCATGCCACAGCATCTCAATAGGATTCAGGTCAGGACTTTGACTAGGCCCCTCCAAACTCTTCATTTTGTTTTTCTTCAGCCATACAGAGGTGGACTTGCTGGTGTGTTTTAAATCATTGTCCTGCTGCAGAACCCAAGATCGCTTCAGCTTGAGGTCACAAACAGATGACCGGACATTCTCCTTCAGGATTCTTTGGTAAACAGCAGAATTCATGGTTCCATTTATCACAGCAAGTCTTCCAGGTCCTGAAGCAGCAAAACAGCCCCAGACCATCACACTACCACCACCATATTTTACTGTTGGTATGATGTTCTTTCTAAAATGCAGTGTTACTTTTACGCCAGACGTAATGGGACACACACCTTCCAAAAAGTTCAACTTTTGTCTCGTCAGTCCACAGAGTATTTTCCCAAAAGTCTTAGGGATCATCAAGATGTTTTTTTGGCAAAACTGAGACGAGCCTTTATGGTCTTTTTGCTCAGCAGCAGTTTTCGTCTCGGAACTCTGCCATGCAGACCATTTTTACCCAGTCTCTTTCTTATGGAGGAGTCATGAACACTGACCTTAACTGAAGCAAGTGAGGCCTGCAGTTCTCTGGATGTTGTTGTCGAGTCTTTTGTGACCTCTTGGATGAGTCATCACTGTGCTCTTGGGGTAATTTTGGTCAGAGACGGCCCCACTCGGGAAGGTTTGGCGCCCTGCTTCCGGTTTTTGTCACTTTGTGACGAATCGCTCTCCTACTTTGGTTTCGCATGGAGTCCCCAAAGCTTAGAACATTGACGCCTTAGAACCTTTCCAAATGGGATAGATTCAATTACTTTTTTCTCATTTGTTCGAATTCTTGGGATCCGGCATGAAGTTGTTTGCTGAACATTTGGTTACTCACTTGTTCAGGCAGGTCCTATTTAAGAGATTCTTGATTCGAAAAGGTTGTGGCCTATCAGGCCTGGTGGGCCTATGAGACAATTGAACTCAGGTGTGAAGAAACGTAAGTTTTAACGGGGGCACACACTTCTTCACACAGGTCATGTAGTTTTGGATTTTGTTTCCCTTAATAATAAAAACCTTCACTTAAAAACTGCATATTGTGTTTACTTGTGTTATCTTTTACTAATATTTAATTTGTTTGATGATCTGAAACATTAAAGTGTGAAAAACATGCCAAAAAATAAGAAATCAGGAAAGGGGCCAACACTTTTTCACACCACAGTATATATATATATATATACATACACACAAACACACACACACAACTTAGATATCCTATATATAATATCTTATATTATTAGATATCTATATATTGTGGTGTTGTAAATATTGCAAATGTAGATTCCTCTTCAGCCATAGCCTTGATTTGTGCAACTTACCAAATAGTGACCCTTCAAGCTGTGATTAACTGCTGTCCTGTGATGCTGCATTATTATCATAATAATTTGCTCAACTACGAAAAAGCATACTGCTAACTAACAGAATCAACTGCACTTCTGCTATGTTCTGATCCCACTTAACCTGTTTTAGCATGACATTTCAGCATGATTACTGGACAACGGTTCATTGTGTGTCATAAGTTTTAAACTTCCTGACACTGGCCTTTGGTAGTAATCACAGGTCAGTTTTATCACCTTGCTGGTATTTTCGAGGTCAGGGTTTGAGGCAGTAGAAGGAAATCCTCTCAGAATTGGTATTTTAGCTATTTTAGCTAATTTAGCTAACACCTCACCACTTAACAGAAGTGATTGAGCAGAATAGAGGCCAAATGTGCCATTATGTCAGACTGTCCAGCACATTTTCACACCCTCCTCCCCCTCCTCTTCTGGTCTCCAATTAGCCACCAGTCATGGTATTTCCTCTTGGGGCACCATAGTCCATCTGTGGATCATCACATCTCCTACTGTGCTTTAATCTCAAGGTTAAATGTGCTGTAAGGAAGCTTGGAACTGTACATGATGATCTAAGTGTAATTTAATATGGTCAGAAAGAATCTGGTTCCTCTTGGCATAAGATCTGCAATACAATTTGGACAATGTCCAGTAATGGTCTATAAAACTGTGTTTGTTATTGGATTTGGTGTAGTCCTAGTTGGACAAGTAATGACAGCTGGAAGGTAGATCTCCCACAGGTGTTGATTTAGCCAAAAATCCTGCTTACATTAAAGAAATGGAGCAAACTTTTAATGTTTAGGCTCAAAGACATACGTCAGGCAAAATTAGCTTTAGAGGAAATGCGTTTGACATGGTCCCCTGTGGCATACTTTGCCTTTATGAGGTACAGTCTTGTAGTAAGTGCATTTACCTGCGCAGTCTTCAACCTTCTGCACCAAGTTGACACCTAATTTGGAAAAAAACCTACAAAAGCCAAAGTCTGAAAACAAAAGTATGAAAACTGACACTAAAGTGTTTACATGACATTTTAAAAAGGACAAATTGTCGCTTTAGTTTCACTTAAATCAAACTTTGTTTTACCCAGGCAATAATGATGGTTAACTGAAACACATGTCAGATGTCTGTTCTCACTTCATCCAAAGCGAAAGCTTCACCTTTTGTTGACAGTGAATTATGTAACCAAAATTTCATAATTTCATAAAAGGAAATTAAAGATCTGGAAGTTCAGATAAAACAGCACAGTTGGATGCCATAGCGGTGGGTGGAAGAACAAAAACTGTTGCTGGGTTTGAAAGAGGAATAGAAAGAGAGAAAGATGTTGACAAATTAAAAAATTATCCTTCTTTTTAACTAAATTAAGAGGTTAATGGTCCTCCGGGGTTTATAAAAGTTTACCTTGATAGACTACTTAATTGTTAAATGATTCTGTACTGACTGTTTAAAGAGCTTTCACACATGAGTCAAGGTAACAGCCTTCAGTGTGGGAAGTGACAACCAAATGAGGCACATTTGGATGAGATACATGAAAATTAGATCTTGTATATGACAGACTGATTTTATGGTTGATTTAAAAGACTGTGTGGCATAGTGACATGTCATGGACACACTAAGTGTTCAGATATTTTGAAAATACACAAAAATGCTTCTGGCTTATACATACAGTATTTCTATTTTATGGCCACAGCATTGCTCACTCTCCACACCTCAGGGGGTTAATACCTTCTGTGCTTCCATGTAACAGAAAAACACCAGATACAGGCTATTGATATTGACTTTTGTTCAGTAAATGCTTTGTGCTTCCAGTACTGTGAAGACTTGCTCTAGCCATTTTTAGCATGTTCCATTCGACTTTCTCACCTCAATAATTAGTGAAAACTTGCGTCAGCTTGTGTACAGGAAATGACCTTAGTGCCACAACATACGTTGTGAAAGTTTGAGTCATCAGGCTTGATCTAATATTTTTTTGGGAGATCCATTTTTGCTCCCATAATCATATGCAGTGGTGCTGTGAGAGAATGGGAGGATGTGAGTTAGTGTTCAGTTGAGTCCTTTCCAGAGATGGGTATAGTATTCAAAAACTGAACTCAAGTAAAAGTAATAATCTTTTCACATGTGCTCACACCCATGACCAACGAATCAAATGCATACCGACTGACCTTCTAGCTGTTCTCCAAAACATAATCAAATGTATATTACTGTAAACATGTGTACCTGTGTCTAAGCAACAGCATTTTTTTTTTTACATGAATAGGTGCCCGCTAATACACAATACCCAGATAATGTGGGTTGGCAGGTGTTTATTTCATACTCTGGGAACAATGATATGTTAATTAATGTATAAATTAAGGTATCTGTTTAAAAACCTGGTAATGTCATACATTGCAGTAGTGGTATTGTGTACTTTTTAGCATAATCATCTGTTTGGTTGTAAAATGTTCTATACCTGAATAAAATCAAATGCATACCTGTGGAATTGTTCACAGACAGCACACAGTGTTCAGCTAATAAAGATCCTAATCGGTGGCAAACAACAGGATGCATTTGCAGATTTGGTTTCAACTGACTGTATGTTCAGCGTCACTTTATCCAACACTATTTGTGCTATCTGTGCTCTTACATGTCCTGTTACAGCTTCTAATGAGAAACCACTTCCAATGATTCAGTGCCTGTAGGGAAATCAAGCATAGCTTTACTTCTGGCAGGTCACGTCAGTCAAGCTTGCATCAGCAGTCCCGGATCACTCTAGGAATATGAGCCTAGCACCAGTCCAGCATATCTAAGGTCTTCAGTATTATAAGTAGCTTCTAGCGCAGTGCACAGGAACCATTATCATTACCCTCCTCTCCCCGAAAACCTTCTCCTTTTCTTCACGTAAGGGACTTGGCTTTATAATATTCATATTGAATCAGACTCTTTATCTGAATTATGTTGTTACATTAACTTGCATTAAGAACCTTTATGATATCTGCGACATTATGTTGTAGTAATTCTTTTTTTAAAAAAACAACAAAAAACAAAAACTAGCTTTCTATTTTTCTATTCTATCTACTTGTTTTTATGTGGTGTGTGTGGTGTGTGTGTGTGTGTGTGTGTGTTTGTGTATTTATCTATATATATATATATATATCTATATATATATAATATATAGATATATATAAATATGTATCTCTAATATATATATATCTACTCTATAGATATTGTGTGTATTATATATATACACCTTGCTACGTGCACTGCGTTAGGCTAACCAAGACTTGTAATTTGCACTTATATATTGTTGCTCTTATGTTAGTTTTGACTGCTTTTATAGTCCTCATTTGTAAGTCGCTTTGTATAAAATTGTCTGCTAAATGATTAAATGTAAACTGGTAAATGTTGGATCTCTTCTGGTTTCACCTACGAAGTTATTGCCAAGACCAGCACCATACCACAATAACAATTGGGTGCTATTGTAAGTTTCTTTGACATAGTTTAGATTGTTATAAAAAAAACTAGTGCATAAGTTAATTTCATGATAAAACAGCTGCTTAAGGCCAAACAGGTTGACGTACAATCACCATGAGAGCTTTTGAAAGAGGTTAACAACACCTATAATAAAAACACGTCGGTTATACTGCCTTATGGATGATCTTCTCCATAGTCACACCGCCACCACACTCACAATATCATCCGATTAAACATTAATTTTTAACTTAAAGTTTATACAGCAGTCTACTTTCACAAAAGAAGGCACTGTAGTGGAATGAAAAACTGTTTTGGTGTATGTCCATTTTTTTGTTCCCTGGGTAATGAACAGTACAAAAATAAAGTGAATTAATTGTTACAAAATACATAAACCTGCAACCTTCTTACCTTCATTGAGCTCCTGAAGAGTGGCATGAATGTGGCAAGTCACTGTGATTGTTCAGTAGCATAATACAACATAATCATTTTCATAACAGGCATGTACAATAGAGAGAACAGATAGACTAACAACAAAGTGAAATTAACTTCTAATGACTTGAAAAAAGGAATGATCTCTGAGTAAACTAGTTTTTAGTATAGGCTATAAATTAAAAGTGCACCTCCACACTTGCAGTGTTTTTTCTGACTTATGATTCAATAAGAAGTCAGCTATTATGTTCCACTAGTCTACTATTGTATGAAAGATATACAATATATTCTTGTTACTGTATTATTGTAGCTATTATTGTTTCAGAAGAATCTAAAATAAATTAACTAAAATAACTAACATTAATATTCTGCTATTTTAGACCTGAAAGATCTGTTTAAAACAAACATGAAATATTTATTTTAATTATCTGGAGGTGGGAGAGGGTTCTTCTACCTGTGCTGTATGTCTGAATGTTCTAGAAGCTCTGTAAATGTGATAACAATTAATCTATCACAACTGAGCTGTCAACTTGTCAGCTCTTGTCAGCTTATTATTAAACAAGAATGGTGCTTGATCATTTCATGCAGTCTTGCTCACAATGCCAATCCAAAAACGACTGCAGCTTATGTATATACACACATTTGCATCCCTCTTACCAAAAAAGCTGGCCAAACTTTTAAAAATGTCCACCTGCGAGAAGCACGGCCAGGGGTCACCAGAGATCAGGGGTCGGTCACTAATGTGTAGTCCATGGACAATTACTGCCTCCCATTTGAAAAACGTTGTTTTTACACTCACGGACCAGTATGTAAAATGGGCCTGTGAGCGGCATAGGGGGTCATTATGTTTGGCAACATTAGAGCAAATTGCTGGACCAAAGGGTGAATTTTACACAGAGAGAACAAAAGAGATGGAACGAAGCAACAAAAGTTGCAATACCGGATGAAAGGAAGAATAGGAAGAGCGAAGGACAGAGAGAAATGTGAGGGCTAGTGAAGATGAATAGCTTGGCTCTCTAGGGCTTTCCAAGCCGTTAGTATGCAGTGGGCACCATGAAGCGTGTGTGTGTGTGTGTAAAGGGTCTATTTGGCTGACAGTGAATCCTCCAAAACCATCTCATTACTGAAGCGAAGAGGAGTGTCCATCCATATGAAATATAGCTTCTCTGCTTTTACCGCTTATGTCTAAGGTGAAAATTCAGCATTAATTTATTTATTTATTTTCTTCTTCCACCTTTTAAACGTACACTGTGAAAAAAGCCTTTGAATCACTGTCAGAAGTGTAATGAGATCGTGATGACTTGAATCTCAACTCAAAGTTATATGCCCTCTCTTGCTGGTGTAGGCATGGTACAAATATCCAGGTGTAAATTGAGCTGTAAATTCTGCTGTACTGAACCGAGCTGTTTATACAGTGAACATGCTTTGTAAATGAGCCTTGAATTTTTCTTTTATTACTTTCGAGGAAGCAAGTCAAAAGGTTATCACTTGTTTATTTGAAAGAGGAGGAACATTTCCAGAAGATTCTGTAAGTGTATAAATTTGGCTGTATTTGTCATTTGCTGTATTGACATTGAATAATAAAGCAACTAATGGAACTTTACATCTGTTCATTTCCATCAAGGCCAGTATGAGTGATTCACTGCATCCAAAAACAACAAGTTTTATGCCAGAAAACAGTAACAATTAGAGAATTATTTAGAACATCCACAATGACAGAAAGTTATGGAAAGTAGAAGTGAGAGGCTATCAAGAATTCAAATATTCTGTTGTTGGGAGTGCCGTTTTCCTTTAGATTGTTATAATTGCTCTTTAAAACACTGTGAAATTGGACAAACCCAAAGATCTCTAGCTTAATGTCTCCTGACACTGTAATCTGTCTTGTGATAAGATAAGGCTCTCACATAAGCTGACCACGTATACACTCACCTATGATATGACTGATGTTTCGGAGATGGTCACCAGATATGGCTTATAAATGAAATACCACACATACACAGAGTTTCGCTCCCTCACAAGACATTACTTTGACCTAATGTCTCTCCGGGATCAATCCTTATACAGTCTAGCCACAGAAATGGGCAGTGTGGAGACAGAATCTCATAACAGCTACAATGACAGTGTGTGTGCTGGAGAGACTTGTTGACTTAGACTGACCCTCATAAAAACAGACCATCTTCCCTTGCGATCTAGCAATCTTTGCCATCCTTAACACAATTTTCTCTCTCTTTCTCCATTCTGGAGTTTCCTCAATGGGAGATGTTTTTTAAAAGATGAAACGGAAATAAGTGTTGGATGTTTGAGGACTAAGGGTTCAGACAGTGAATTGCTTAGCTTCCCCTGACAGCTCTATGCGTCCGTCGTGCGCACACAGCAGTAATTGCATGTGTTTTTGATTAGTCATATCTCAGTGTGAGATTCACCATTCACTCGGATGAATAACATTGAAAAAAATCATCTTTTTTTTAGCTCCTTCTAGCTCATTACTGCCTGCGCAGTACGCACACATGCAGCTAATTAATCATCACAAGGAAATTTCTTCTTGACAGGCAGGTGTGAACCGTAAACCTGAGAGATAATAAGGCAATTGAACAGAAAAGGTTGCGAAAGGAGCAAAAAGAAGACACTCTCTGACCCCAATTATGGCTGCCACAGGGAAACAAGACAAAAAGAACTCTTGGTTAAAGTCAATCTTAACACAGGCCTGACTCACAGCTAAATGTACTGAGTGCTCTTCACCGTCTAAGGAGACAAGTTTTGCCTTTACTTGAACTCCAGTGTCAGTGCTAGTGTTGTTTTTAACTATTCTTTGAAAGTATAATTACATTAATTTTGTTAAAAGTGTAACTTTAAATACAATGACAGGCTGTATGGAATATGCTACGTGTTGGTTTGTGAACCTTAATCTTGAATGTCTCTCAACCATTTATCCATGTAAGCAGGCTATGACTTTCATTTATGGATTAAAAATCAATCAGTGAATTCCTGGCAGTCAGTGTCATTGAGAATACAAATCTAAGATTCTTCCCATATGGAAATGTAATATATGACATATTACCCTATATGTGACCCTGGACCACAAACCAGTCTTAAGTAGCATGGGTATATTTGTAGAAATAGCCAACAATACATTGTATAGGTCAAAATTATCGATTGTATGCCAAAAATCATTAGGATGTTAAAGTAAAGAACATGTTCCATGAAGATATTTTGTAAATGTCCTGACATAAATATATCAAATCTTAATTTTTGATTAGCAATATGCATTGCTAAGAACTTCATTTGGACAACTTTTAAGGTAATTTTCTCAATATTTAGATTTTTTTGAACCTTCAGATTCCAGATTTTCAAATAGTTGTATATCGGGCAAATATTGTCCTATCCTAACAAACCAGACACAATGGAAATCTTATTTAGTCAGCTTTCATAGTATTAAACAAATCTTTTTTTTTTTATTGACCCTTATGACTGTTTTATGCGTTCCAGGGCCACTCCAGGGCCAAATATCATCGAGTGATATGTCATATCGGTTCCTATAGCCATTTAATATCGAATTGTTACAGTTATATAGGTTTTTACTTCACATGACAATATATTTCATATATGTAAATTTAATGTATGTACATACATTATATTTGCGTATGGGAATTTTTGGAATGAGATTGTAACCAATCCTTATAGAAGTACCATACTTTAAATAAGGTATAGAAAGTACAGAAAGCTTTTTTTGAGTGACAGTTCATTATAAAAAGTGTCTTTAATGTTATGTATTAGGCTACATACGTGACAAGTGTGATGAAATCGAACAGTTCAGTATGAGGGATTATGTGAACATTATACATGGATATTATGTTATCCGTCTAGTCAATATTAAATGTTAAACAATACAATAATGCCCTTTATACCCTACTGAGAATAGAGAAAGCGAGTTGAAATTGAGTTTTGAGATCACTGATATAAAGGAGTCACCAAAGAGGTTATAAATAAAAAATAAAATGCATATTTTTAGCCAAAGAGGCTATAAATAAAATGCATTATTATTATTGTTATTACTATAAAGTTGCAATTCCTTTGTGTCATTTACAAAAATCTTTAGCCGTTTTCACCATCTCACCATCAAACTCTCTACTCTCCTGTCTACCCATAACACACACACAGCACATACACACACTCTTGTCCTGTTGCTCAAACCTGTGCAGACAAAAAAAGACGCAAGCACTTTTGAGTAGCAGTGCTGTCACAACACTGGCTTTCCCTGAGAAACAGATTCTGTGAGACATCACCTGCGAATTAAGTAGCTGAATAAACATTCTGTGATGAAGGAGGAAGAAGTGGGAGCTTCAAAGACATGATAACAGAAGACAGATTACCGTGACAGCACAGAGAAAGCTTTATTTTAGCCTTAGCCTCAAACTACAAACCCAGAACACAGCAAAGACGTTTACATATAGCGAAACAAGCTGCCTCAGGTATTATAAATATATCAAACACATAATGAGATCAACTGGCTTTGAAACAGACATTGATAGAATTTCTCACAGCTTTAGTGACAAGAAGGCATACTCATATTAAACAGAACATACAGGATACAGGTTTTTCAAGATTTCCACAGTCTTCTGAGAAGGTCCAGAGAAGTCATAAGTCATACAGTCTCAAAAAAGAAAATGCATGCAAGGCAAAGTGATTAAAATCAATACTTAAAAAAATTAAATAAAATGCATATGCCACTTTTTCTTTTCTCTTTCTTTTTTTCTTTTTGTTTTTAGAAATGTAACTCTCTGTACTTCATATGGTTTATCTTAAAACCGTTTATATTATTTTTTAAAGAGAAGTTAAAGAAGTTATGAAAAGGGATAAGACAGTTTGACCAATGTACTAAGGGGCTAAACATCAAATAATGTAATGTAATTATTCTTAACTTCGGTTTTTTTTAAAGGTCAAACTCTGATATTTCGAAAGACTTACTGAGCTATCAGAGACTGTCAGTGATATTAATTTCTGCATGTTTTTGCATGGCTTTTTTGCCACTCCAGATGATTTTGCAGACAATTTGTTTTCAAATGTTAATAAGCTGTGAATTATCATTATTATTATAGTTTTTTTCTAAGACATAATAGAAGAAAGATAATGCCAAACTACTTAATATGGTTTTCATTTCAAGGGATTCTTCTTTTAATTAGTCTTTATATAACAAAAAAATGAGTGACTCATTGACAACATGGGCAACATCTAATCTAAAATGGGCTTTGTCATTATATATACACTGCACAATGACTTAATTGTTTTTTGTTCAAACCTCATGTAGTCCAAACATTTCAGAACACTGAATTTTCATTCAACGCACAAAGCATGTATACCCACTTAAAACTTCGCCAAGAAACTTGCCCTTTGAGATCCATTCATCACAACAGCAACTAGCTGGAGATGAAAGAGTGAAACACTGTGAGAAAATATTACTTCAAAGTATTAACCTTTGAGAAACAACCCTATATATTACAGTTTGCTTCAGAGCTAATCACAAATAATAATAATTAAAAAAATGGAATCTTTCATCTGTTGATGCTATTTGTCATTCTCAAAGACGTAAGAAATGGGAAAAACAGTAACATAAATCAACAAAAAACATGGAACATTTCAAAACCCTGAAAGACAATATCACATAACTTTTACAAAGTACAATGTAGCACTGAACTGAGTACTGATAAATGTATAAACCACATTTATATTTAGATAATGGCCACTGGAAAGGACAAATTGCTACAAAAAATGGCCTAACCTTACAATCAATGGTTATGCACAAGTGCTTACTCATGCAAACACACGCGCACGCACACACGCACACGCACACACACACACAGTCTTATATTTTCTCTCCCTCATTTAAGGCTATGGTGGCCATGGTGTATTGTGGTGTTGTAGCCAATACACTGCATTTAACAACCTGTTTCCTTATCACTTAATTGGGTTTTAAATGGAATGAACTGAAAGTCCCACAATCCTATCTGCTGCAGAAAACCATCACCATTTGCTTTTTATATCGGATGTATATTGTTTTGTTGTTGTTGTTGTTTGTTAGGTACGTTTGGTTGTTCGTGTGGTTTATTTGGAAACATGTATCTATTACAAAAAAAGTACTCGTTCATTTTTTCCCCTATTATGATATTTATATTTAGAGATTTATCATATCAGTATAGAATAGAAGAACTATTGTATTTACAAAGATGTTCAAACATAAACTCCAAGGACAGTACATATATTTAATTCAATATCTCACAATGTTTTGCTTAAATTATACAGATCACAAAGCACTCCCAAGAAATACACAACACATTTCTGTATCTATATTTCAGAAGGGAACTATAGCCAAGGATAATTACTCATAAAGAACACTCTAGAGCGGACAAACTTTGACACGCTGCATAATTATCAGTCTGTTAGTGCTCGTTTACATCTGCCACAGAAGACAGCAGAAGCATGTCAGAAAATTCCGAACAAGGTCAGAAAGTGTGACATGTCTTATTTAACCAACCAGCCAAACATCAAAAGTGGCACTTTCATTACACTGCACGATATGTCCAGCTTGATAAGAGATGAATTTCTGAATGTAGTTCTTTGTTATCTGCCTGGTTATCTAAAGCTATTTCCATGTAATTCTTTGCTTTTCTGTTATTTGTTTATTCAGGTAGTTTTCATTTCAATCAGTTTCTATTTCTTACTTTGTTGTGTTCTGTCTGAATCAAACCCCCTTTGAATATATGAATGGTTGTCTTGGAAACAGGTTCCATATCCTCTGTAACTTGCAGCGATTTGAAATTAATGGCCAGACTTATGTTATCTATCATGTACCCAAGCAAAACTAACATGCAAAAAGAACCAACTCAAATTTTCTGTCACTTTTGGCAGATGTCACTGACACCAAGAGAAATAACAGCAACTGCTTAGCAGACAGGTTATGCGTCTGAGTGAGAAATAACACTTTCTGTTTATCCCCAAGACTCTAGTTTGATATAGGTCTGCTACATACCCAGGTGCTCCTTTAGAGGAAATGGAGAGAAGGAAAATTGATCGATGAAATGAAAAATTGCAAGAAGGGAGTGATAATCAAGAGAGAAGCAGAAATAAAAGAGGTAAGAAGGGCGAGCATGTGTGAGCACTGAAGTATTTGTTCAGTGTATATCCCGGGGGGCACATTAACAAATTATGAAGCTATGAATTCTGATGCTGACCCCCCAAAGTCATGGAGGAGGTGGGAAGAGAGGCGAAACATAGAGAGAGAGATTGCTTCTTTCATTAATAATTTTATGCTATTTTCATATTTATGTAGGCAGATAAAGGTACACATATAAGTAAATTGGTTCTGACCTGCATTCTAATGCTGATGAATCCAGATAATTCAAATAAAAGGGGCGTTTAGCCACCGTACAGCTGATCTATCATTATAGATCATAATTCTAGTAAAGCGTGTCATTCGCAAAACCATTTGAAAAACAACAACCATTTTAATAGGCCTGCAAAAACCAATCATGTTTTGGACGTCTCGTTTGCCAGCTGGGCATATACCTATATAGGCTGCATTTTTATTCTATTGTTACTCAGAAGTAAATTATTCTTAGCATAACAAATGACTTGTTTCTAATGTGTGGTTTCTAACTGATACATTTTATCATCAATCATAAATGACAACTGTCATCAACTGCATTATTATTACAGTAATATTCTGAATATATTTTATATTATTCTGTTTTCATTTTCATTGTAAAGTTTTAGTAATTTTTGGTGGGTTTTTTTGTAGTTTTTGGAAGGGCTTTTTTATCATGTCTGTATGTTTTTTATTCATTTGTATTTCAGTTTTAGTCATTTTAGTAGTCAGGTTAACAAAAAAAATTTAAAAAAAGTTTTTTTAACAAAATTAAAATGAGAAATGTTGCCTTGGAATTTACAATTTTATTTAAGTTAACATTCATTTTTTTAAGTGACAAAAATGTTTTTAAGGGTTTTATTTTTAATTTCTGTTTTAGTTTGTAGTTAAATGTATTAACCCTGCTGCCAATACTTGTATAAAATATGGGCATTCAGGCATTTTGACAATTATAAGCACACAAACATCTCATGTGCGCTCCATCCGTTTGAGGATGAATTTTAAAACGCTTGGTTTCGTTGTGCAGATCCAGCTTTTATGTTTAGCATGAACCGCTGAATAAATTAATTTCAGCACAAACAAGAGCTTAGATCTCCTTTTATATATTCAGAGAGGGTTCGTTGGGGCAAGGCGAGAAGCCGAATATCCCAGGTGTCTCATCAGCTTCACCAATAAGGAAGAAATCAATTAGAGCAATTGCAATGTGAGATAGACTGAATGCTTTTTTTTCTTTTCTTTTTTTCAGTGTTTTAGTGAGAATGTATATTAGAACATTAGTGCCTCCAAGGCAATCACATCAAACTTCCCCCTACAGTTTATTATTTTCCATTTAAATCACTATCTCCAGTGCCAGAGCATTAAAATTCCAACCTGTCATGCAGCTTGGCAGTTTTGACCGGGGCATTACTTCAACTGGGGTGAAGATTTCCAAGAGACTGTTGATTCTGTTGACGACTGAATTGCCTTGTCCACCTGATACATCTTCATGTAGGATAACTTGTAGTAGATGTGCATCAGAAAAGAAGGAGATCATATTAAACATTGTCTCCTACAAAACCATCTGATGTTGTTATTATCAGAATACACAAACGAAGGAGTCTCAGTTGTGCCATTTAAGCAAAGCTCATTAAGACAAAGATACCATCACAGAACAAAACGGAGAACAAAAAACCACCACAACACTCAAAATAGACAAGAAAATGTACCATTTTGTAGCCGGAAAGCTGCTATCTACAAGAGTAGTCTTGTGTATGATCATGCAACATGCAACATGCAATATTTGGTTCTATAACATCAAAGGTACAAGTCTTACACAATAAAAATATAGCTACATCTTTGCACATCCCGTGCACCAAACCTTTTGACTGTATCACAATAATGATATAAATTGAACTACAGAAAGACAGTTTACCACTGACACACCAACTTTGGGCAGAAAGACCAGACAAATGAGGTATTCTTTTCCAAATAAAAATGAACACTGGCACATTGAACAAAGCATGTTGACACCATGAAAAAGAAGAACACATCTGGTGATCTGAACTCAGTACATGTCACAAGCACACAGGATCAAACTGGAGACGCCTGCAATGCTAATGCTAACACGGTCCTACCGTGCTAACGGTGGTATAACTGAACTTTGTTATGGACGCCCCTGTGACTCCAGTGATCTCATCATCACCTTCCCTCCTCTTCCTCTGCTTGTGGCATGGGCTCCTGCAACACCCAAATGTGACCAAGAGAGCCTTCCGGAAGCGGGTGTTCATGAAGCAGTAGATGATGGACATATGAGAGGGCTTGTTAATCCGCAGTGGCATGAGTGGTTATGAGCAGCCAGCTGAATGTGACACAGGAGACATGAGGAGCTCCAAAGAAGAAGTACGCCGACGCTGGGGGCTATGAAACTTTTGGGTCGAAAGCGCTTGCCACGGTTGGAGTGGCAAGAGTATAGAGGCAGAAAAAATCCGCTCACAATAAGAACATGGCTACTATAATGATCAGCATTCGGATCACTCGTTTTTTGGCAATGAGCTTTGGCCTCGAGGGTGTTGGCTATAAGCACGGTGGACGGTCCTGGCCAATATGACGGTGCCGAAGGTTAGTCAGAAGCATAAAGTTCCATAGGCAGGAGGGCGTTCTGTTGGGCTGGGATATAGACAAGTCACATAAACGCTCTCCTATCATGGCCAAAGACAGTGACTATTCACCCAATCATCTTTACCAGGAGCCATGTAGATAAAACATGCCGTTAAGGACTATGAAAGGGTGACTAAGAGCAGGCAACAATTAAGTTAGTTTAACAATGTCGCTATTTGTGTTATTTCTGTTTAGTTGCACTAAAAGCATATATGAAACCTATTAGAAATTAAAACGATTTCATATATTAGCATATATACATGTAGGTACACCTGATCAACTGCTCATGTAAACATCTAATCGGCCAATCATTTGGCAGCAATGCATTTAGCATAGATAGAGATCTGATTAAGTTCAAACCGAACGTCATGAAGAGCCAAGTCAAGTCACCATTATTAATATAGTGCTTTTTACAATGCAGGTTGTGTCAAAGCATGCTTTACAGTATAAAATAGGAAAATAGTGTGTCAATAATGCAAGTGATAGCCATTCTCCTCTGGCCAGACGAAACCAGCAGTTTAATTCTAGGCTGCAACAAAGTCAGATTGTGCAGAGGACTCAAAGAAAAAGAAAGGTGATTTAAGTGACTTTGAATGTGGCATGGTTGTTGGTGCCAGATGGGCTGGTCTGAGTATATCAAAAACTACTGGATCTACTAAGATCTTCACACACAACCATCTCTAGGTTTTACAGAGAATGGTCCGAAAAAAAGAAAATATCCATAGGTGCAGTTCTGTGGGCAAAAGGTCATAGGAAAATGGCCAGACTTCTTCGAACTGAGGCAACAGTAACTCATTACAACCGAGGTATGCAGAAGAACATCTCTGAACACACAACAAGTTGAACCTTGGGCTACAGCACAACACATTGAAGCAGATGGGCTACAGTAAAATAAGATTACACAGGGTACCACTCCTGCCAGCTAAGAACATGAAGTTACAATTCCCACAGACTCACTAAAATTGGACAATACAAGATTGGATAAATGTTGCCTGGTCTGATGAGTCTCGATTTCTGCTACAACATTCGGTTGGTAGGCTCAGAATGTGGTGTAAACAACTTGAAAGCATAGATCCATCCTTGCTTTGTATCAACAGTTCAGGCAAGTGCTGGTGGTGTAATGGTGAAGGTGGGTGTGGGGGGGGTAAAGATATTTTCATAAGGAACCCTTTCAGTGCCCCTTCGTACACTGACATTGTTTAAATGCCACAGCCTACCTGAGCATTGTTGCTGACCATGTCCTTCCCTTTATGACCACAGTGTACCCAGTGCCACATTAACCATTGGGCTAGGCGGGGCTGAACAAGGAGGGGGTGGGCCCGTTATTTAGGAACGATGTAGTAGTAGATATGACTGGTCTCAGTAGCGCCGTTGCGCAAAGAACTGGGGCCGCAAAACGTCACATATTAGCGCTATTATTTAGTGGAGCTTTTCCATATATTCCCATCATTACCTAAAATAAGAGATTAGAAACATCCTTTGAAAAAAAATTTAGTGGTTTAACGATCAAATGTATTTATTCTATATTTTTACTTTTGAATGAACTGTGCACGTAGCATATCTATCAGGTGATCGCTGTGCCTAATGTCTGTATTCACCTCTCTTCACTTCATTCTGGCATAATCTGGAAATGGTCATGAAAAGGACAATCTTCAATAAGTAAAAATGTAAACCATTTTAAAAAGAAAGTGAGAGAGGGGCTATTCTAAAAAAAAATTAGGAGAGAGGGGAAAACATGAGTTAGAGAGTCAGTAAAATTCCCAGCTATCAGGTTATTTTACTAAAGCTGATGATGGAGTGGAAGTTGTGAAAACAACAAGTGGCACATGGAGCAGATAAAATCACAGTGTCATTGTCCCCACAGATTTTAGGTTAGTTTGATTAACAAGTTAACTTGAGTTATTTTTCGCGCCTTGTGCTTAAACGTTCAAATGCACAGTTATATGTCAAAATGTCTCCTCGTCAACACAGTCATTTGTGTCTTAAACAAACGTTAATAGTGAAATATAAAGCATGTGAAGTAGTAGGCTATATGAGATCCTAATATGATGAGATTTTAAAGGGATAGTTCAACCAAAAATGAAATTACTGTCATAATTTACTCAGCCTCAAGTTGTTCTAAACCTGTATGAATTTATTTTTCTCCTCATCATAAAAGATGATATTTTGAAGAATGTTCATAACTAGAAAGTTTCTGGTCCCCATTGACTCCAGTAGTGTATTTTGTTTTTTATACTATGGAAGTCATGGGGGCCTAGCAACTGTTGGGTTACCAGTATTGTTCCAAATATATGAAGAGTTTTTTGCAAAAACAGATAACTCAGTTTATTAATTTTCAAAAATCATGTTTATTATGTTATCATGTTTTATTGTCTTTTATTGTGTTAGTTAGCTGTATTTTTTGTTATTTTTTACCTAATCAAAATAACCCAACTGCAGTTTGAATGAGAATAATTGGAATGCACAATGAAAAAAACTACATTTTTGAATGTAGTTATCCATTTTGCAAATGAACTCTTCTATCCTTTACTTTCAACAGCAGAAGGAAACTCATACAAGGTTTAGAACAACAACAGACCTTTAATTTTAGGATGAGCTATTCCTCTAAAGCAGCCTAATATACAGCTGCTGTTGCCATTTGTGTCAATAAAGTAAATCAAACATCAGAAAAAAAATCACTCACTGTCCTTGACCGAATCACATTTGTAAAATAAATAAGAATGAATTTATATTGAATTGATACAGTGAAGAATATGCAGTTAATATTTGTCACATTATTTGTATGCAAAATAATAAATTTGTCCATGTTTCAGGTAGGTCTATTTTGTAATGGTGTCAAGTATGTGGTCTGTTTACTTTCTTAGGTAGTACGCATTGTTTTTCACTATTAAGCTAGTGTGTTTTTGTAATTCTAAAATTTTGTTTTTTTTTTGTTTTATACTTGAAATTGGGTAACAAAAATTAAAACATTTCAATGACATACAAATTTATTGATAAAGGATAAAATTCCAAATATTTAAAGCTATATCAAAAAATGAAAGGAAAGGAAAGGAGAAAAAAAGAAAAGGGAGAAGGAATATATATATATATATTTATATTATATATATATATATATTATATATACAGCCCCGGGGCCCGGTAAGGTCATATAATGTGGCCCTGAGTGTACCCATCATTTTATCACTACTTACAGCAGAATAACATGCCATGACACAAAGCTCAAATAATCTCAAACTGGTTTCTTGAAAATGAAGTTCACTATACTAAATTTAGTTCACTATACTAAATTGGCCTCCACAGTCACCAGATCTCAATCCAGTTGAGCACCTTTGCGATAGGGTGAAACGGGAGAATCGCAACTTGGAAGTGCAACTGACAAATCTGCAGCAACTGCGTGACCAAAATCTCTGAGGAATGTTTCCTGCACACAGTTGAATCTATGCCACGAAAAATTAAGGCAGTTTTGTAGGCAAAGGAAGTCCTGTCTGGTACTGGCAAGGTGTACCTACTCTAATAAAGTGGCTGGTGAGTGTATCTAACCTATACAAATATGCATGTTTATGTATGCATAATACATTTTTGGGCATATATGCCATGTATATTTATTACAAAAAAACGGTAACACTTTAGTATAGGGACAGATTCTTACTGTTAACTAGTTGCATATTAGCATAACATATTGGTTGTTTATTAGCACTTATAAAGCACATATTCTGCATGACCATATTATACATCCCTTATCCTACCCAAAAACTAAACTTAACAACTACCTTATTAACTATTAATAAGCCGCAAATTAGTAGGTTATTAAGGCAAACGTCATAGTTAGTGGTTTATTAATAGCGAGAACTGGACCTTAAAATAAAGTGTGACCCAAAAAACATATATAAACATACAGATTTTTTTATATATGTTGTTTTAATTAAGTTGCATATATAAATAAAATATACAAACTTCTGAGCTGCAGGTTTGCAATGCTGCATGAAAGTAGAGTATGCAGTATATTTTGACTTTATTATTACTTATTTACTAAACATAAAATTCCTAGAGCATGAGATCATAACCTCTTCAATGCGCTGTCCAAAGACACTTCAGACAACTCGACACCGCGGTTAAATGCAGATGGCATAAAGTGGGAATTGGCAGAGCATAAAAACATAAGGAGGATGCGTCGGCTCATTTTTATAGAAAGTATCTTGTAACAATCTGCAAGCACCTGATACTAGAGAGTTGCATAGTAGTGCAAATAACAACCTGTATAACCAGTATCCTGTTTATAAGAAAAAGGGAAAAAAAGAAAAAGAAAAAGAAAAAAAGGAAAAAAAAAGGGGAGAAGGAAAAAAAGTGGAGAAGGGAGTAAGACCTTCTGCATGTCCCTACTCTCAGTTCGCCAAAACAGTAACTTCACTATTTACTTTCTTTGTCTTTTTCCAGCCTCATTTATTTGATCACAGCAATGGTACAAGACAAATATTACTTTTTAAAGAATACTTCTAATAAATGGTACCTGTGGAGGTCTTTAACTGAAATGCCCTCAGAAGTATCTCTTTTCACCTCACTCAAGTTGTCTAAAGCTTGTCACTTAGAGAACTTACATCCAGCATATCGGTGCACAAACAGCCTTAACGCCCAGGGAGGTACTCAGCATGACTTATGTGCTATCAGCTTCGACCATGGTATACATGAAGAGTCAGCAGACCTTCTCAGAAAAAAAAAAAAAAAAAAAAAACAAATGGAGAGAGAAGGGAAAAGAGTGTCGAGCATTTAAGGATGGGCAAAAAAAACAGCAGCCTCACTTGCAGCACTTACATCATGCCAAAAAAAAGTTTCCAAAATGTTTCTAAAAAGAAACAATTCAGAATTACTGCAATTTTTTAGAAGTTTTTCAGATGCTAATCCAATTTAGTCCAGTTTATCAAAGTAAACAGGCATGCTTCAGGCAACTCATTGCTTCGAGGGCTAACTGAAATTGTGGTGTAAGGGCTTTAAAATATGGTTCATACCCCTAGAGTCTTTCTTCTGCTCCAGTTCAAACTGAATCCCTCTGTAAAGTTCTCTGGATATGAGACCGTAGGCAATTATCATCACCACACCTGGGATGAAGAACAGAATGAAGAGCAACAAGACATACCTAACAGAGAGAAAGAGAGAAAACATATCTGTCAATGAAAAGGTAGAGTATACAGATGATGAAACCAAAGGACTGCACGTCAGTAGTGGACTAATTAGAACAAATGACAGGTGATTCTGTACTAAGCTGCCTTTTCCAAAAGAATGGTAAACTTAAGTAGATTGTAGAAACCATTGACAACAATGCTCTCTAACAGGCTTACATCACTTTTGGGAAACACAGCCCTGGTGTGTTTTGGTGTATTGATCGAAGAAGATCTAAGGTTCAATTGAAATTCAGAGGTTCTCTAATCTAATAGTTCTGTAGTAACAATTGATACAGTAATATTCATACTTCCTCTGAGGTTATTGTCACTACAGTTGTTAACTGAGATAGAAGATGGTTTCAGTTATCTGGATGAGCAGCATGATATACAATTATTACAGTTACAGGATATTACAAAAAATCTGATTGTTTTGATAACCTGCAGCCATAGTAATATTCAGTACAACAGCATTATAGTATTGTTTAACTAGCTTTTGCAGTCTTTTCAAATGATCTGCAACAAACTCAAGCTTTAGATTCAGTCACACAGTATTTAAAATGATTTGGTCAGATGGTCAGCTCTGGCATACAATGGGACAAAGCAATACTTGCATGTCAAACTTTAAATTAAAAATCTCTACCCCATAATATGATGTAATTTTATAATATTCAAATGACAGCGTGGGAGTGTTCCCTGAAAGCATCTCCGGTAGTCCGTTCTTCTGATCTTTTTCATCTATCAGACAGCATTGTGCTTACAGCTTCATTCCATGCTTCACTTATCTGATATCAAAGACACTTTTCTCTCCTCTTGTTTCCTGTGTGGCTTTCAAATTCATTATGAGCTCCAGCACAAAGGCAATAAAAGCAATACTAATCCAACCAGGAAGTGGATGTAAGAGATGAGGGTGTAATATTGTTAAGCACCTTTTTATGCAAAACTAAATTCTAATGTGTGAACTTTAATATTTGTGTGTTGCTAGATTTTGTCCCTTGATTTATATGTATTCATATATATTATAGTAGTATATATTAATATCATATCTATCTAATAATAGGCTATTAGTAGCCTGCTTTCTCTGATTCTTTATTTTTTGTGGGTCACCCTTTACACCAAGTTGTTCTCAACTGGTGGGTTGTGGGTTTTTTTGGGGGGTTTTTTGGTACTCCAAATTGTGTGGCATGCCCCATGCTGCACTCTCTAAAAGCAGCTGGAGTATGTGTAATTTAATCAATCCTGCTAAAATGTAAAAATGTAAAAATTAAAAAAATTATTAAGTTTTGATTTTGAGATTTCCTAGTGCATCAAGAGCACTTTGCCTGTTTCTACAGTTACATTATGAAAGTCAAAAATCTGGAGCTCAACAACCCTCTGAGCCAGTCTCTGACCATGACTTGAACCAGCAGGCTGTGATTTGTGTGAAGCTCTTGTTAACTAATATGATGCATCTGACATGAATGTCTGAACAGAGAGAGATCGTGAATACTGTAGAGGTTTGGACCTCAGCGTCAGTTAATGACCAAGATTTAATTGCTCTTGTTATGCATTTTGAACTTATTTTTTTTTTTTTTAGGAAAAAAGCTTTTGGGGAGTCCCTGAAGTAGGGTCACCTGCTATCGACATTAATTCAATTAATTAAATTAAACGAATTTCTAGGCTCTGGTTTATGCTAGTTAGTTCTATATTGGTCTTACCTATACAGCGTGATTGTGGTTGTCTCCATTTTATTCTCAGCATGGACTGCTTGTTGAACATTTTTTTATTTCCACTCATACCCTTTCTGTATAGAATTGCCCATATACTGCACTATCCACTACATCGATATAGATAGATAGATGGTAGATAGATTATGGATGGATGATAGATAGATAGATAGATAGATAGATAGATAGATAGATAGATAACATTTTGAGAAATGACTCATCATGCGATGTATAATTATTACCCCCAATGAGGGAGTGTCTCTCCTCCTATAAAGTCCAATCCTCCACCTGCAGAGCTACTGTACCTGCAGTCTACTACCAGATATAGTTAGCTGACATGCAGTTGCAAAGTTACTTATAGTGACTATCAAAACTGCAAGTGCAGCTGAAAGATCTTATGCAAGTTGAATGCACTTGAATACCACCACAAAGTCATAATTATGAGTGGGAAAAACTGTTTTCTTTGAGTCATTGGTTTCCAAGTTGGAGCATGTTAGTGAGAAAACATGGCAGACACAATGGTTGCAGCATCTTAACTGATGGTAAATTTATTGAAATTCTTATTTTTTTGTAATAACACTAGATAATTAGGGAATACTAAATACTACACTATTGCACAATTACTATATAATACATAACAATTTCAGTTTACAGAACCTTGATCAATTGAGTGCACATAAAAAGAACAATACTGATGCACATACTGTAATCATTTTGTAGAAGTAGAGTTAAAAAATCTTGCTGTATTTTTTGTAGAAAATGTACATCACCATTTTGCTCTGACCAAAGTAATTTGAATGCATCTGATGGCGTAATTGCAACTTTCCAACTTGTAAATACGAACGTCCCAGAAGGGCTTGAATGCACCATGCCTTCCTGCAGAATTTAGCTTCATCCTTAATTAAATATATCTGAAACCAGTTAATCAAGGTCTTCAGGAGCACTAGAAGCTTCTGAGCAGGTGTATTGGAGCAGGTTGGAGCTAAATTCTGCAGGAAAGGAGCCCTCCAGAAGCAGGACTGGAATAAACAGCATTTAATAAGCAACTAAAGGCCCAGCAGCTGGCCATCGCTGAGTGTCTGTCAGCTTAGTTTTTGTGATGTGTTCCATGCCATCGACAGTCAGTGGGAAAGGTCACTCTGATTGGCTGTTCATCTTAGCAAACCAGTGCATGAGAAGAAAACCTAAAGCGAGCAAAGCGAGTGAACATACACAGAAGCTCTTCTAATTTTATGTCATTTTACCTGAGCATAACCAATACTATATCAAATATTTTCATAACGACATGGCCGTCTAGAATGAAGAAAGTGATTGACATGATTCATAAAAATTTGAATAATTCCATTCAAAATGGTACACAAGTACTTTGTTCACAGTTTGTATATCAACAATCCTAGTTTAGCTTTCTCTTTTTGAATGACAAATATAGACTACTACTGCCTGCTGGTATAGTAAGTTATTTCTTCTCACGCAGACATAGATTGTACACTCTAGCTGGCCTTTGGCTGTAGTCTTCGCAGTCAGTGTCATTGGTTTAGTGTGGCCTTAGTATAGTATAAAAGAAAAACAGTAATGTAATAATAGTAACTCACCAAGTCTGTTCCACCTGACTGATGGGCCAGTCAAGCCTGCACATGTGAGCCGTGATGTTGTTTGGTTTGTTGAATGGCACCAGTATACTAAACACAGGATAGGGCACCATGATACCCACAGATAGTACCCATGTGGCAGCGATGACCTTGTAGGCATGAGAACGGGTCTGCCATGCCCTGGACTTCAGCGGGTTACAAATGGCACTGTATCTTTCAATGGCAATGGCCACCAGACTGAAGGTGGAGATGCTGACAGATATACCTGTGAAGAGAATGTAGACAAGGGAAGTACATTAATATTTAAAATTAATAATATTAAATATATAATACGTCACGAGTAATCATTTAATGTCTGGTCCGTGGTTTTCCGTCTGCTCGCCACCAGATGTTGCCTTCCAGTTTACAATGAATCTCACACTACACAAACTTTGCATGTCACCCGGACTACATTTCCCCTCATCCATTTGCACTGATTACACACACAGCTGCATACAATCAACACCCTACCAGAATCATGGTACTTCCTCTTCCTCACTGCCAAGTATTGTTTGCGCTTATCGCTACGTTAGAGATAGCAAATACGGAGCCATTCCGATTTGCCTTGGTTGCCTAGTCTTAGTCTTTGTCTCGCCTGATCTAGTCCTGTTTTAACACCGAGTCTTGTACGCAGATTGTTCTCCTCGTTTGTCCTGTTTTGCTGCCTGCCCCGTAACTCTTGTCTTCCCGGGATTTTCCCTTTATATTGCCTTCTCTGACTTTGTTTGTACCTCGTATAGACTATTGCCTGTCCCTGTGGACTAACCCGTTTTGCCTCCTCCCTTTGATTACGTTCACCGTCAATTGACCCACGCCTATTTACCGGACTACTCTTTGTCTTGCCCTCAATATAACTGTTTGCCATTGTCAGAACCTTGCCTGTTTTACGACTACTTTTTTGTCTAATAAAGCTTTGCCAGATGATCCCATGGCCTCTCGGCTCTTCGGCCCGTAACAAATCCATGCTTACAATGTACATAGATTGTATATAATCTCAGAAAAACAGGTTCAAAAGCTGTCACTGGGGCAGTACCTTCTCAAAAGGTACACTTTTGTACCTTTTAGATACTATTATGTACCTTTAAGGTATTTGGAACACACCTCTTAATTATTGAATTTAGGTGTTTCAATGAGACCCATTGCCACAGGTGTAAAATCACCTAGCCATGCAGTCTGCATTTGCTAAATAAATAAATAGGGTAATTATGTAAAGTCAGAAAGCGGGGTCATATACCAGTCATATAACAGTCTACATAATATATAAATATAGAAGTAAAAAAATATATATTAACTTTGCAAACTGTTACAGAAGTCATAGCTGGATAAAATGGAATGGTAGTATTAACCTTCAGTTCTACACTTACCAGCCTGTATTGTATCATGTATTTACCATGCATTTCTTGGGATTGTGTATTTTATGATTATGTTGCTATGCATAAGAGTTCTTTTTCCAAGAATTCCCGCTTAGGGCGACATACCTCTGCTAATTTCGCCAAGGCTTATGGAACCTCCTGGATTGAGAACTGCAGCTAATGGGGTTTGCATACATGAATATGTATATTATGCAGTGTTTGCTACATTCCGCTCTGGCACTCTTTACAAATCATTTTAATGTATTCCCCTATTTAAACACACACACACAACACTCAGATTCACCCCCCAAAATTATTGCAAACTTCCTTGAAGTAGTTTTCACTGAACAAGAATGTTTTATGCCAATGTTTTGCTGCACTTATTTCATCATGTTGTGCTAATAAGAAACCAGGGCTGCTACTGCAGAACCTCTGATTATCCAGTGACTTTAGGGTAACACTTGGGCAGATGGATTTCAAACTGACTGAGATTACCCAAGTGAATTTCCTAAACTCTCCTTAGATGTTTTTTTTTTTCTTCTAGTCCAAAAAGAAGCAAGATGAAATGCGAGAGTGCCAAATAGTTTACTGGGTCCAATTGCAAATAAGTTTTTTATGTGCATGTGGTGTCTACAAGAAGTTCTTATTATTGCAGAGTACTGGCCTCTTGTTCATTGTCTGTGCCCCCGGGTTTTAGATCTGCTCCACTTTGTTTCATATATAAACTCTTAAAAATAAAGGTGCTTCAAAAGGTTCTTCAAGCGATGCCAGAGAAGAACCATTTTTGGTTACACAAAGAACCATTCAGTCAAAGGTTCTTTAAAGAACCATCTCTTTCTTACCTTTTTGTAATCTGAAGAACCTTCTTTCACCACAAAGAACCTTTTGTGAAACAGAAAGGTTCTTCAGATGTTAAAGGTTCTTTATGGAACCATTTAGACAAAAAGATTCTTCTATGGCATTGTGAAGCACCTTTATTTTTAAGAGTGTACAGTGGTTGATAAATCCTCTCTGCCTGTATTTGCCAAGGCCGCACACATAGTGAGCTTTTCAAAGCAGACCTTCAGGGAAATGTTCAGTGCAGCGTGACATGTTTAAGAACTTTTCTGAAAAGACAAATCTCTGAAGCTCTTCTGCGGTTAAATGGTCAACAGTTCGACTCTATTCAGTCTGAAAGTATTACGTTCCACATAGAACTGCTGTTTACTGTTTTTTCCTCTTCGGTTAGAGGAAACTTTTAAGTGAAATTTTTTTCACATTACCAAGATATATTGTCTGCTTTCTATGCTCCCAGAAGTATTCCAGATCTAATTTTCATCTCAAAATAATTTAAATTGGCTGAGAATGATGCCTTATTTAAAACTCACTTAAAACGGAGGTGTACACAAATGTTGCAGCCATTGTAACCACATTTACCAATCGCTCAGACAGTGATTTGTGTTCTAAGGTAATTTTCTTCCTTGTGGGTAGACATTAGCAGATATGACCACTGAGGGTAGGAAATCAATGGCTCATAATGGTTTTGTGCATTGATTGCCACTGGCTGACTAAAACCAGGAGCCCAAAGCACTCTCAGATTAATGCAATAAAGTGAGCAAGGTAACACAAGAGAATGCCACAGAATGCCAGTGGAGCTGTAGAATGTGGTGGAATGTTCTCACAGAGGCGGCGTGCTCTTCCTCTGACTCAAGGCCAACGTTTTTCAGAGTGAGAATGACTTATTGCTGTCCAGCTCAGTGCCAAGTAAATTCAGAGACGAAATGCTGATTTAGGACCAGGCTGTGCTGCATGGATTCTCAAGACTTCTACTGCTATATTATGGAACACTCATAAATATGTATAACACCATGTAAGGGATGATGTTATTACATTGTACTTGTATGTACAATGTGCCAATAAGTTTGTTTATTTGGGCCTTGTATCATCACGAAGGGGTTCATTTTGTAATAATGACCTGACTGTACATTTCCCACTTATTACAGATACCAAATGAGTAAATAAATGAACATGAAAAATTTATTTGATTTGAAATGACATTATGTGAGAAGAAAAAGACTACGGAGTGATGTGAGGGAAACTAGCAGAGTGTAAGAGATTGGTTGCCAGGGACACTGGATTGACTGCAGAGTGCTGCATTTGACCAATCAGATTATTTAAGAATTAATTATTTATAGAATTTAACTACAATTTCAAGTAAAAAAAAAAAAAGAAAGTCTCAATCGCTATCGTCAAGAGATTATATGAATCAGTCAATTTCTAGCAAAGAAAAGCAGAATGAGAATGAGATGAAATGCATTGAAAAATTAAATTTCTTGCTACAGGCACAGCATTCTTTGAGAAGAATGCTTAATGATCTTTCGCCGTTTTAATCATTTCTTTTCAATCTGACGCCCACTGGTTTCAGAAGAATGTATATCTCATATTGATTGATTGGTGTTAGTATGATGTTGGACATGAAAAGGTGGTTTGCAGAGAGAAAGAGACATCACGTGAGAAATAGCACAGTTAATGACTAATTAGTGTGAAGTGCAACATCTATAAGCATAGTCAAGTCCGACTTAAACTAGTTGACCTTATGACAGACAAAGGACAGCTCAAATAGCCATTTAAAAAGCTGCGCTGTTGCTATCCACCATTTTGTCCAGCTTACTGAACTGTTGGACGCATACAAACCTTTTTTCTGGAAAACTCCTTTAAAGGGGTCATGAACTGAGAAATCAAATTCCCTTGATCTTTTGATATATAAAAGATTATTTTCAAATAAAAAAAAACATCCTGTGTGTTTCAGAACTCAACTTTCTCGTTAGTCTAAACAGCCTATATTGAAGCCAATCTGCCAAGACGTCAGGTTTTGGAATGTTCTACTCTATGATGTTATAGTGTGGATAAACACCGCCTCTGCAGAAGATCAATGCCTGCTTCTATATCACTGCCTGTTTAGCCCCGCCCACCGATTTGTGCATGTAGTGTAAATAACAAGAGAGTGAATGGTCTACTCAGAAACCAAACTTTATTCTTAAGTTCCAGACTGCGTAAGAACATGGTCCTTTGTTCACTTAATTTTACTGTGGATTCATTTTACAAGCACAGTTCGGGCAGGATTTTTCAAAAAAAAAAAAAAAAGATTGAAACTAAAAGACGATGCTGTGCCGACTATACTGGATCCAACGGTAATGTTGCAAAAAGTGCTTTGTCTGTTATTACAGATTGTTTGATACTGAGTATTTATGCGTTTTTAACATAAATCACAGCAGCATCCATCTATGAAAGATGTAGGCTGTCAAACAACACACTGTCAGCCAGCAGGGGGCTTTACTTTCTGAGTCTAACCATCTGTCACGCCTATTCAAACATGCGTTCTTAATGAGGGGGTTCAAAACAGAAGAAAATAGCCTCTTAACGTCTAAATGTTTTTGTTTGATGTAAAAGTTTCTTGAACATAAGTGGACTCTCAGGAATAAAATCAATAAAAACAAACCAGGCAGTTCATGACCCCTTTAATTATGGTAAAAAGGTGTTATTGTCACAGAATGCCAGGAGAAAACAAGGTAGATCCAAGTGCAGTTTAATGAAAGTAACAGAACAAAAATGTGGCAAAAGGTAATCCAAAACACAGAGAACAGAAAACACGATGAACATAAGACAACTAAGAACTCAGAAGACAATACACAATCTAGCAGCAATGACAGACAGCTTGAGCATGGTATTATATATATCTTATATATATATATATCGATTGATATGAGTAAATTGCTAAACAGGTGATCATGATGGAACATCACAGGTGCTACTGGATCAGAACAGATTCAAGGCAAGGACTAGGGAACTGGAGTGTTAAACATTAACAGGAAGAGCACCCTCAGGGGCCAGTCCCTTTCACCAACACCAGAACACTGTGACATTACCACCCCCCCTCTACTACTAGCTGGATACCAGACTCTCCACCGACACACAAAAGTTCAGGGAGGGAGTGGAATTGAGGCGGACCAGGGAGGGATGGCGGGCCAATACATCAATGGAAGGGTGCCAGTGCACAGAGATAGACAGGCATGAGCACAAGAACCGGCAGGGAAAGGCCAGGCGGGGCCGCAGATGAACCCAAGGCCCACCACCAGACGCCCAGCATATAGCCCGGATTGATCCAGTGATGCTCCCTGCCAAACATGACCCAGCCGGCAACCAGAGCAGAGCCGGAATCCGGCCAGCACAACTGGTGGAACGAAACCCTCTCAGCGACTCGGGAAAACTGTAAACAAAAGATCAAGAGAAAGTGTTAAAAGTAACCAGCCTCGAAATGCTTCAAAAACAGTGACATGAACCAAGAGTTAACTCGAATAACGCTCGAACATGATCCCTGTGAGCTCCAACTGGAGTGATTCCTTTTAATGACGTACAAGTATAGGTAGACGCTCACTGAGAGCGAGGCGCCGCACTCTCACGATGGAGCCAAGCGCTATGAGCTCGCTGGACTCACTGTCGACGGCGAGCTACACTGATAGGAAAAAAAAAATCTGTAATGCGGAACATGCATTCACCTAGTGTAAAGCTCACCAACACATGTAAAGTCACATGGCCACGCGGGCTCTGAGCTGGTATAGCGATCTGTGAAGCTCCCGGACTGGCAGCGAGCTCTGTGCGCTCCCTTACTGGAGTGGGCTCTGGAGTGGGCTCTACTGTCCTCCTCTCCCTCCGCTGCTTAGTGGGAGTCTGAAGGACAGAGGTTGTGGGCTCTGTGATCTCCCGGACTTCTCACCCTCCGCCGCTTAGTGGGAGTCTGAAGGATGGGGTGGTGGGAAAATCCCTGCGGAAGGGTTCTGACTGGCCTGGTTCTGCCCAC
The DNA here is from genome assembly GCA_018155175.1 of Sinocyclocheilus anophthalmus. Taxonomy (NCBI): domain Eukaryota; kingdom Metazoa; phylum Chordata; class Actinopteri; order Cypriniformes; family Cyprinidae; genus Sinocyclocheilus; species Sinocyclocheilus anophthalmus. The sequence goes on along the minus strand of JADLZN010004238.1, from coordinate 18,019 downwards.
TGACTTCGACCCCGGAGATATTTGATGAAGCCCCAGAAGTCTAGGATCTCGAGTCCTTTCATCTCCCACTGGGGCAAAGGATCATCCAGACAGACATTAAGGAGGTCCTTAAATGCAGCCTCATTATAATTCAGCCCCACCGCCAATGTCCAAAAGGTCTGGGCAAACCCACCAACCTCCATTCCTTCCTGGCTCCAAGCCATCAGAGTCCGGTGTCGGATCACTCGCTCCTTCCCTGTGGCAGGAGGGACGATACGAATGTCCATGGTTCAAAAAAAAAGGGAAAAAAGTACAACAAACTGCTGGATCTTGTAGTGGCTTCTAGATTCTGTCACGGAATGCCAGGAGAAAACAAAATTATATCCAAGTGCAGTAAGTTTATTAAAACAACAAATAATCCAAAACAGAACAAAAACTAGGCAAAAGGTAAATTCAAAACACAGAGAACAGAAAACACGATGAACATGACAACTATGAACTCAGAAGACAATACAATCTAGCAGCAATGACAGACAGAGTGAGCATGGTATATATAAGATGGGATAATGAGTAAATGATACACAGTGATCATGATCGGGAACATAAACAGGTCCTACTGATCATAACCAGATTTACAAGGCAAGGGACTATTGGAAATTGAGTTTAACACATAAAACCTAGAAACAGAAGAGGGCCCTCAAGTGGCCATTCCGCAGGCCCCACAACCACACTGTGACCGTTATGACACGTTATTACAGGATACATAGGTAGCAAGTGGTTAGTTAATGTATTTTTGTTTGTTCATTCCTGAAATCAGCCAGTAATATATATATCACTAGATATATATATAGTATATAATAGATATTGTATATCTATATATATATGATAGTCCCTGGTGCAACTTTTGGACATTTTTATCCTTTTCAGTTTTTTTTTTAATAGTTTGCTGTGTTATTGCCAACTGCATAAATTCTGGCACAGGTGTGTATTTTTATTGGAATTTTACTATTGTACCCCCATTTCCTTTAATAAATCTATTTTGCACTAGGTACACAAAATAGTTCCTCTCAGGACCTTTTGGACAAAAATGTCCCCATTAAAACAGCTATTTTTAATCGCAGTGCCATTTAACTGTAAAATTATGGATTTTTTTGTTGATAGGCTTTCATTCTATTGGCAAGGCTTTAAAATTATATTTTTTACTATTTTTTTTTTACCAGATGGTGCCATTTTTTTTTTTCAGGTTTGGCCTATAAAGCATATACTTGCTTTATTTCTGTTTTCTGCTTCTGCTTATTATAGAGCCAATTGGATAAATAATGTAGCTATAATTGTGTGGGTGTGTTGGTATTGATGTCAGTGTGTGGTTTGTATGCGTGTCATAAAAAATTGTGTGTGCTTGTAATATTTGAGAGAGAACACATAAACATTTTTTTCATAAAAAATTTTTTGGTTTCACTTTTAAACTTTTTTTACTTCAACAATAATCTACCATGGGTCTTCTTTAAAATAAGACCAAACTTAAGTCTGTGCTCCCAAGCTTCAAATTTTTATGACACTGACATTTTTGTCCACTATGGCCCTATGCATAACTTTTTTAATTGATGTTCCAGGGTTATAGATCCCTATATATAGCTGTGGCCTGTAATTGTAATCTGTTACATTTACTGAGAAAACATGTGTAAATAAATTGCAGTTACTTATGAAATTGTTAACGATTACAAAGGTTACACACGATTACAAAGATTAACTGTTTTCCAAGGCATTGTTACATGCCAGTGTTTCCTGTCATAGCTATACAAAGATATGATTTCAAAAACAGTATATTAGCTATTAAACTATTTTTTGTTATGATTTAAAAACTGTATTCAACCTCAGAATTATCTGAAAGTAAAAAGAGGTGCTAAAGTCTGATTTTGTGGTGGGTATGCTTTAAAATGTAAATATTATAATCTTAATTCAAGTGAAGAAGGATTTTGAAAGTATGACTTTAATTAGTGTTGAGTACTACTGTAAAGTTAACCATTCCTGGTTTAAATGGTTGAAAATGATTAACAGTTGAAAACATTCGTTAGAATGTAATCAGTTACATTCATTTTCATTAAGAAGTAATTGAAATAGTTACACTACTTGATACATTTTAAATAGGGTAACTTGTAATATATAATCTATTGCATTTCCAAAGTAACCTTCCCAACACTGTCCCTCACACAATGTTCTCTATGATAAGGTACAATATAGGGTTTAAGAGCCCTTGAATGTTATTTTCTCCCAAAACATCACATGGCAACAAAAACACTACAGCACTTTCCCAAATACCTTTTTGAACAAAATGTTTTGCATAAGTGAGTTGAATTTGTTTTGCCATTGTGTACAAAGATGGCTTATATGTCAAAGCTCAAATCACAACAATGATTAATTTGTGGAATATGCCTGTTGTTGTTAGACAATTATGTAATAAATAAAAACAATATTTAAAATTAAATTAATTGAAAATGACAGACTTTTTTAGTTTATTAGGGTTGGAGCTGTAATAAAAGTTTGCTTTAGTCTTTAGCATTATTGAACAATGCTTTGGCAGAAAAAAATAAATAAATCAAACATGAATCTTCCACTTGAGAAAGCTTAATTGAACACTCCTCACCCATGAAATAGGCGACTGTCTTGCACATCGCTGCTCCAAAGATGAAGTCCTCCAGCAGGCTGGGGATGAGATTAAAGGGCATGCAGAAGATGGCCATCATGAGATCACTAACAGCCAGCGAGAGAAGGAAGGAGTTGGTGACAGTCCGCATTCTCTTGTTTGCTATTAGGACCACAATGATCAGCAGGTTCCCAAAAACACTCAGGAGAAAGACAAGTGTGTAAAGAATAATCCTCACTGAGTCCATTTCTGAGGAGAGAGAAAAAGCCATTTTGGTCAAAGGAAATAATACATTCTCTCACAACACCATTTATATATTTTTTTTTTTATTTTCCAAAGGGAAATGTGTAAACATCCTTTGCTATTTACATTTGCATGTCTTTTACTGCATAAACTGATGAGCCTAGGTGTATGTGTTGTATGGTGGGTTATAAGGAGGGGGGTCTGTTTACATGCATCATCTCCTCATCAGGACAGTAATGATGCAGACAGTCCTGAAAAAATGACATTTTTTGATTTCACATGAGGAATCCGTAAAGTAATCACACTCCTAGCCAGGTGGCTGACTGTGAATTCCTCGCCTCAGGTTTGAACAATCAATTCACCATCAATCACAGTTCAAAGTATTCTCGATGCATTTTTTCACCACCTAGCGTGTAGTCGTTATTGATAATCATTCTCTCTGTTTCGGTGGTTGATTCTGGCTCATCTCTCACACTCCTGACGTAGGCCATATAATCTATAACAATTTAGTCAGACCTCGTTAAGTTGAAGCAACCATATATTATGAACACTTAAAATCTTCTAAAGTGTAAATTTGATTTATTGTTTCTGCATTCATAATAGTGAGTTGTTATGAGTTAACATGTTTCACTAAAATGCTCAGCCATTGCTGTGGTGTTTAGTCTGTCATCTGATAGTTTGCTTTACACGTAGGGAAGAAGTTGGAAAAATATTACATGAAACATTTAAATTTGATTCCCCAGAAACAAATAGCTTCGAGTGTTGTATGTAAATCCATTTATGCCTCAACTGGGGGAAAATAATAATAAATAATACAAATAGGTAAATAGGATAGTTTATATCTTCATATCTTACAATTGAGACTTAATAATAATTCATTAATCATAATCGTGACTTTACATATTGCAATGTGACTTTATGTGACAACTGGCACATTATTGCTCATAACTGCAACTTTATTTTTAATAACTGTGACTTTATATCTTGCAATTGTGACATATTTTAATTGTAACTTTACTTTGTAATGTATCTGTTCTTCTTTCTCGTTTTCTTTTGTCTTACAATTACATTATTATTTACACTTGAGCAAAAACCAGCAAAGCTTTCATTATGGAATCTCCATGTTATTGCTCCATTGATTTGTTTTGTCCTTAATCTAATATAGACGGGGGGGAAATGCTCATTTAACAGATGGAAGTACAATGGAAGCTTCTGGAAAGCATAGAATTGTCATTTGTGAAGTTGTGACCGCCTCTAGTCACAGTCAGTGGTGTCGGCACCACTACAGTTAATCCAGTGTCATCCCAATGGTATAGTGCATTGCTCATTCTAGTGTTCACTGTCAGTCTGCGTGTAGTGTCATAGCTGTTACTGTTGTGACAGCTCCTCGCTTTTCATGTTCCCCTGACCTGCCCTGACAGTTCCTCTGTTCATTTGTCTTGCAGCTCTGCTGGGAGCAGAACCTGTTCTCACAGGATCAGTATCTACCAACTGGCTCCTCCTGCATGTCAGATTTACTGTCACTTTGGTTGATCTTGTTCTTAGTTTGGTTTCTTAGTCAGGATCCTGACACTTATGTGGTGTATTGTCTTATCTTTGTGTGAGCATGCAGCTTTGAGTTGCTCTCTCATCCATGTGGTGTGCTGTGTGTTCAGGGCATGGTGTCTGTATCTTGACACTCCTATCTGATTGAGTTTCAGCTCAGTGATGGGGTCCAGTTGGGGGTTCTTTGTTTTTCTGTTGATGTTCTCTCTACTTCTGAATACTTACAGTTAGGTCCATATATATTTGGTCACTGACACAATTTTCATAATTTCAGCTCTGTATGCCACCAGAATAGAATTAAAATGAAACAATCGAGATGAAATTGAAGTGCAGACTTCAAGCTTTAATTCAAGGGGTGGAACAAAAATATAACAAAATGCTTAGGAATTACAACCATTTTATACACACTCCCCCTATTTTCAGGGGCTCAAATGTAATTAGACAAATAAATATAATCATAAATAAAATGATAATTTTTATATTTTTGTTGAGAATCCTTTGCAGGCAATGACTGCCTTATGTCTAGAAGTCATGGACATCACCAGAGACTGGGTTTCATCCTTTGTGATGCTTTTCCAGGTCTTCACTGCAGCTGACTTCAGTTGTTGTTTGTTTGTGGGTCTTTCTGCCTTTAGTTTTGTCGGGTTGAAATCAGGAGATTGACTTGGCCATTGCAGAATATTCCACTTTTTACCTTCAAAAACTATTGGGTTGCTTTTGCTGTATGTTTTGGATCATTGTCCATTTGTACAATGAAGTGCCGCCCAGTCAGCTTTGCTGCATTTCACTGAATCTGAGCAGAGTAAATCTCTATACACTTCAGAATTCATCCGGCTGCTTCTGTCCTCTGTCACGTCATCAGTAAACACCAGTAACCCAGTGCCACTGGAAGCCATGCATGCTCATGCCATCACACTGCTCCTCCATGTTTCACAGATGAAGTTGTATGCTTTGGATCATGAGCTGTTCCAAGCCTTGTCCATACTTTTTTCTTCCCGTCTTTCTGGTACAGGTTGATCTTAATTTTAGCCGTCCAAAGAATGCTTTTCCAGAGGTGGTCTGGCTTTTTTAGATGTTTTTTGTCAAAGTCTAATCTGGCCTTGTTTGCACCTTGTGGTAAACCCTCTGTATTTGCTCTCTATAGTCTTCTCTTGATTGTAGACATTGACAGTGACACCTCTACCTCCTGGAGAGTGTCCTTCACTTGGCTGGATGTTGTAAAAGGGTTTTTCTTTCCCATGGAGAGGATCCTCTGATCATCTACCACTGTTGTCCTCTGTGGACGTCCATGCCTTTTTATGTTGCTGAGCTCATCAGTGCGCTCTTTTTTTTTCTTCTCAGAATGTACCAAACTGTTGATTTGACCACTCCTAATGTTCCTGCTATCTCTCTGATGGATTTGTTTTGTTTTTGAAGCCTAACAATTGTCTGTTTCACTTGTATGGAGAGATCCTTTCACTGCATGATGTGGGTTCAGAGCAACAGCTTCCAAATGCAAATGGCACACTTATAATCAACTCCAGACCTTTAAAGGAATAGCCCACATCTGTCCATTAAATACCTTTTGAGTCAACTGTCCAATTACTTATGGTCCCTTGAAAAAGGGGGAGGGCACAGCTTTATTCCTTAAGCTTTTTCCAATTTTTATGAGAGTACCCTCAAAGATCAGAGTGTGCACTTTAAGCCCATATTCGTTATGTAACTGTAAATTGTTTTGGTCAGCAGCTAAAATAATAAAAAATTGTGCCTGTGTCCAAATATACAGTGGTGTGAAAAGGTTGGCCCCCTTCCTGATTTCTTTTTTTTTGCATGGTTGTCACACTTTAATGTTTCAGATCATCAAACCAATTTAAATATTAAGTAAACATCTCCGTTTTTAAATGACGTTTTGTTATTAAGGGAAAACAAATCTAAACTCCTGGCCCTGTGGAAAAAGTAATTGCCCCCTAAATCTAATTAACTGGTTGTGCCACCCTTTGCAGCATCAACTGCAATCAAGCGTTTGCGATAATTTGCAATGAGTCTGTTACAGCGCTGTGGGGGAATTTTGGTCCACTCATTTATGCAGAATTGTTGTAATTCAGCCACTTTGGAGGGTTTTTGAGCATGAACCGCATTTTTAAGGTCATTCCACAGCATCTCAATAGGATTCAGGTGAGGACTTTGACTAGGCCACTCCAAAGTCTTCATTTTGTTTTTCTTCAGCCATTCAAAGGTGGACTTGCTGTTGTGTTTTGGATCATTGTCCTGCTGCAAAACCCAAGTTCGCTTCAGCTTGAGGTCCCGAACAGATGGCCGGACATTCTCCTTCAGGATTTTTGGCAAAAAAAAAAAAAATAAACAGCAGAATTCATGTTTCCATTTATCACAGCGAGTCTTCCAGGTCCTGAAGCAGCAAAACAGCCCAGACCATCACACTACCTCCACCATATTTTACTGTTGGTATGATGTTCGTTTTCTGAAATGCAGTGTTACTTTTACGCCAGACGTAATGGGACACACACCTTCCAAAAAGTTAAACTTTTGTCTCGTCAGTCCACAGAGTATTTTCCCAAAAGTCTTTGGGATAATCAAGATGTTTTCTGGCAAAACTGAGACAAGCCTTTATGTTCTTTTTGCTCAGCATCGGTTTTCGTCTTGGAACTCTGCCATGCATACTATTTTTGCCCAGTCTCTTTCTTATGGAGTAGTCATGAATACTGACCTTAACTGAGGCAAGTGAGGATGGATGTGGATGTTGTTGTGGGGTCTTTTGTGACCTCTTGGTTGAGTCGTCGCTGTGCTCTTGGGGTATTTTTGGTCGTCCTGGGAAGGTTCTCCACTGTTCCATGTTTTTGCCATTTGTGAATAATGGCTCTCACTGTGGTTCGCTGGAGTCCCAAAGCTTTAGAAATGGCTTTATAACCTTTTCCAGACTGATAGATCTCAATTACTTTCTTCTCATTTGTTTCTGAATTTCTTTGAATCCGGCATGATGTCTAGCTTTTGAGGATCATTTGGTCTACTTCACTTTGTCAGGCAGCTCCTATTTAAGATATTTCTTGATTGCGAACAGGTGTGGCAGTAATCAGGCCTGGGTGTGGCTAGAGAAATTGAACTCAGGTGTGATAAACCACAGTTTTAACAGGGGGGCAAACAATTTTTCACACAGGGCCATGTAGTTTTTGATTTTGTTTTCCCTTAATAAAAACCTTCATTTAATAACTGCATGTTGTGTTTACTTGTTATTTTTGACTAATATTTAAATTTGTTTGACTATCTGAAATATTAAAGTGTGACAAACATTCAAAAAAATATGAAATCAGGAAGGGGCCAACACTTTTCACACCACTGTATATGGACCTAACTGTATATGTTCTTTGAAGATCCCACCTTCTAGCACACCACGATTGGTTGATTATGTAATGCTTGTGCGCTATTGGTTAAACTTTTTAGTCATTATTTTCAGCAAGTATAAAAACAGATCCAGAACCCAAAAACACATTTCATTCAGTGCTTTATGTACTGCTTAATACAGAGCAGGTAAGAAAATAAAGTTAAACATAAATATATACTATTTCAATACAAATAAACTGGAGTCTATATTTTTATTTGTTTTATTTTTATAAACATGACATACCATAAGGTTACATGAAAATTATTTTTACTGTTAAAAACATGGATTTGTGAGCATCGGTGGGACTGAAGGTGTCAGTATAAACACGAAATACACATGATCATTATCATCGGACAGTTTAGATAATTGTGAAATAGTTGTGCAGCCACTTTGGTGAAACTGCTGTAACTGAACAAGCTGACTGCTCTCAAATTGATCTTGCAGTTCTCTGATGGCATACGTCACAGTGGCCTGGTGTCGGCACTCAAGTCAGACAAAATGTCTAACCGCCATGCATTGCTTTAAGTCAGATGCTTCACATTAAGTCGTGCACACCTTCTGTATGTCACATCCTCACACAGAATTTTTCCACCACAGTGTAGTTTGTTGCCTTTTGTTTCAAACCCATCTGCACTCTAACAATTGAGAGCTTGCCCTTCCCTAGCCCAACAGCTAACATATGAGCCATTCTATTTTGAGTGAACAAAGTTAGAATTATGAGCTATTCTTCAGCGTGCATGACCCGGCAAGCACATATGTATGTATTTCAGTAATCTTTATGATTTTTTACTCATTGGTCAGTTCTGCTGCTTTCTTCATGAAGTCTACTTGTATGGAAATTATCTACAGGCATTGCTTGTGCCAGTGTTATGAATGGGTCCTTATTAATTTGATGAATGAATTAAAATTAGTCAAAGGGAGTCAGTAAGTCTGTGATTTTTAGAATGTCACGTAATTAGACTGGGTAAAAGGATTTGCTGTCATTTGAAACCAATTAAAAATTAAAGCCATTTTATTCAGGCACAGTGCCAAAGTCTAATGTTAATAGCTTCTGTTCAATTTTAGTGCCTAAGAAAACACAGCAACACAGTTTAAGCATCCAACCATTACGCTGATGCAGAAAGTGAAGTTTTTTTTTTTACTTGGTAAAGACTTACCTCATTTTTTTTACCACACCACAGTCAACACTATAAAACGTATGGTAATAACTGTCCTGTTTGGTTTATTTGTTTGTTCGCCAAATGAATAATATCCTGTTCAGCCAATAAATTCTTATCAAGGCAACTACAAATTACAACTCAATACATTTTAATTTGTCAACACTTCAGTCTTGCAGATGAAAGGGTTTTTACAGAGTTCCTGTAATTAGCTCTATGATTGTTGCTTCATACTGTATATGGACCTCAACAGTTAACACAGTAAACAGCTGTTAGCATCACCCCACATCATCAACAAATACATACATTTAAAGCCAGAAGCAGTCAAACTATATTTCCACATAATGTATTCATGCTGCAATGGCAATTAGACAGGGGTGTCATAAGGATGTGAGGAAGGATGGGACAGGGGACCCAGCAGAAACCCCAACTCTCATATGATTTGGTTTTAAATTGTTAGTTAGTGCAAATACCCTAACATGACTGCTAAGATATGTGGGCATATCTTAAGACACTGAGTGGTTTATCCCAAAATGCCACACTTCACACTCCATCAGGTAGTTGGCAGAGATGCCGCAGCTAATATCAGGATACCAGAAATGGAAAAAGAAACAGGAGACGAGAGAGTAGGATGGAGAAGACAGCTAGTCAGTGGAGTATGAGAGGTGTTGAAAGACTATTCACTGTCAGAATTATAGAGAGATAAAATATAATCAGCAAAATATAAATGTTTAGTCTGAACCTTTCAATTTGTAATTTTAAAAGATATGTACTGAGAAAAGCATTCCTTTCACATGGAAAACATATAAAGTGGGGTAATATGTTTTTCTCTCCTCATTTCTAGAGCAGTCTATTCAAAAAAACTTCAAAGAATCATACCTCTATACTAATGCATTGTCATCGCAACTGTATAGAAATAGGTAAAACATTCTTATAGAGACATTTGTGGTGGTAAAATAATTATATTAAGTGATTCACATTGAAATAAACAAGTTATGCATTAGCACTCCTCCAAATGCCTCTTCATCGGTTAGTGCAGAAAACCTCTAGGAGTACACAATTTAAAAATCTGTCAGCTATGCTCATGGCAGCACATGCAGGTTAAATTCTGCTGCCAATCATTTTGAGCCAATCACATGAGCCGAAAATGCCATGTGACTAATTACTCTATAGCTGCAGGAAAATGACATGGCGTTATAGCAATGCAAATTACACAACATGCAACTTCTGTGTCCTTTTATTATAAGCAGCTTGATTTTTCATAAAGTTGCTTATAAATTTGGGGGTCGTGGGTTGCAGATTTTTGGGCTTGTATTCGGGCTTGCTAGTGCCCACTAATAGCAGTTGTCAAATATCCCCACCTACTGTTCAACCTGAATGAATTGTTGGTAGGACCAAAAACCCTAGTAGTAGTTACTAACTGGTTAGTAACTATACCGAGCTGTGATGAAATATGTTGATTTATTTTTTACACTTTTAAGTCTCTTTGGACAAACTCTGGCACTTTTATTGCTTACAAAAAATATTATTTCATCAGAATACACTGATATTTCTGAATGAATGTCAATGGAGTAAGATGCTCTTTGTAGCCAGATGGTTAGTTGCGTCATCTACCAAATGGGGCCATACTAAGCGGCAACAACTTGAACTCGTGTGCTTACCCCACAGTGTGATTTCTCCAGTCAAAGAATCGTATTGTATGTTAAATGTTTGATTAGTACTTTGTAATTTTTCATTAATATAAATCTACATAATAATAATATATATATTATATATAGATTACTATAATATTATATATAATATAGATTGTAGAACTGGAACAAACTAATGTACATTCAACCCTATTGGGTTAGTTGGGACAACATTTGGTAGAATATCGATGGTGTAATATGTATTTATATGTGTTGCCAGTTCAAAATAATTCACATTTATGTCGATGAATGCTTTAAGATTTATCTTGTACTCTCATCTACAACCTACCCTAACCCAAACAAATTTGAATAGAAAAATATGAAAAAATAAAATAATATTGAAATATGAAAAATAATTATTGCATTATTTCAAGCTGTAAATTTCCAATGTCAATTCCAATTTCCAGTTTATTTCTGTTGCTGCAGGCTCCTCTTTCATCCGTCTTCCATCTCAGCCTTTTCCAGCTTTGAGTAGAAAAACATTAACATTTACATTTATGCATCTGACAGACGCTTTTATCCAAAGAGACTCTCGCTGCATTCAAGATACATGTTTAATCAGTTCATGCATTCCCTGGGAATCGAACCCATGACCTGCGCTCTGAGCTGGAAAACAGCACATATTAGATCCCAAAACGAAACCTGTTCAGTTCTGGAATATTCCGGGGTCCCTCCAACATTCAGGATCCCACACTCTGTCTTCAATCAGGTAAGGTGGATCTCTGTGGTTGGCAGAGAGAATTGGATCGATGCAGTATTTGTGCTTCGTGTCAGAGAGACGTTTGTGTGTGAAATCTGAACAGGCTTTACCTCACCGTCAGAGAGTTTGGCAGATTGTCCAAATCTGTGCTTCTCAAGAGTGGCCAAGCTATTAGAAGTTCATTAGACAGCGGGATGTTTTCCAGAGACAATTAAATCACTGGTGAGGGCTCAGAAACGCCTCAAAAAAGGCTTGAAAGCATTGAGATTCTGTGCGATATGAGAGATTGTAACTGAGCTTTTGAATTGATTGTACTAATGGACTGAGATGTTAGCTGTGACACATGAAGACTGAAACACAAGGGCTTTTGCTCGAATACGTCACGTCACTCGTTTATCTTTGACACATGAGCCAGTGATGGGAATCGACTGTCAGTGAATGATCTTTACAGCAGACGTCAAAGACATTCAAACATACTGATGATGGAAAAATGATGAGAAAAAATTACACAACAAAATATTAAAAATGCACTGTACACTGAAAAACAACATTGACGTAGAAACAAATTTTCTCAGAAATTGCGGTAAATTTCACAAACAATTCAATAAAACGGCAAATTGGACTAAATGTGAAATTTGGAGTATAAAAAATTCTAAATAGCATTTTTTTGGTTTAAAAAACACACTCCAATAATCTTATATACACAAAATATAAAAAAAATATATACAAATATAATATATAATATCAAAAATGACCGTATAAGCGTCAGCATGAGTTTGGAGTCTGAGCATCAAACATGAAGACAGAGTTGAGAGTGTAAAACGCTGGATCTGTTCTTGCTCTAGGATGAATGAGGCTGTAAGGCTGTGTTTTAATTAACCTCCGCGTCTGAGCGGTCAGAGCACACTATCCTCACATATAAATCACTAACGGCAATCCCAGTCTGCCTCTTTATTAGAGCGGACGCCATATATTCAGCTGACAGACCACATGCCACTGCTGACATCATAAAGAAGCAAACGCATTCATTCTCTCACACGGTCTTCTGCCCAAAAAATTAGCATGCAACAGTGTTTACAGAACATTAATGTCATAATGACTGTGATTTTTTGACTGACGTGTGACGGTATTGTACACAGTTATCAGCCATGTGAAATGTCAAGTGCATATGAAATTAAACTGCCCTGTGTTCTTTTGAAGAGGTCATGACATAATTTCCTGAAGGTCAGTGCCATTTCACTATGAACATTTCCCTCAAGAAAACCATAAATGTGTTTCTCTGCTCCTAAATGGATTTCTGTCAAGTCTAGGGGGTTGATCCTTCGACTACACACACACACACACACACACACCGACACAGACACACACACGCGCACGCACGCACACACACACCACACAGTTGTTGTTTTTAGGGTTTATGGGGACTCTCCATAGGCGTAATGGTTTTTATACTGTACAGACCGTATATTCTATTGCCCTACACCAACCCTACCCCTAAACCTACCCCTCACAGGAGACTTTCTGCATTTTCTGCACTATTGATCCAGTGACGCTTTCTGTCCAGTGACGTGAGGCAGGAAGATTTGAGCTGGGAGTTGAATGGAGTCTACCAGCATTTCTTCTCCATTAGAAAGTGGAAAATGTCATTCACAGCCGATGCCCCAAACGAGGAATTCGAGGCGCGTTCTGAGAACTCCAGAGCACTAAAATGAGCACTTGTTCAGTTGTCAGCTCTCCACTAAAACACACAAACGCCTTGAAGTGAAAATCATAGAAAACAGGTCAAAATTAAGTGAATAAATGAATTTGACCCATTTACACCTGTGACATTTGGAACTCAATAGTCTATGGGTGTTAGGAAGGTCATAATGCTCAACACACACACACACACACACACACACACACCTCTCATTCACCACCCACCACACACACACACACTCTCACTCACAAACACACACAATCAAACACACACACACACACACACAAAACACCCACACACACACACACACACACACACACACACAACACACAAACACAACACTCTCACTCTCACACACACACACACACACACACCACACAGACACACAACACACACACACAACACACAAAACACACACACACACACACACCTCAAACTCACACACACACACACACACACACACACACACCAAACACATCACACAACTCACACACACACACCACACACAAACACACACACACACACCCACACTCTCACTCTCACTCTCACTCTCACACACACACCCATACACACAAACAAACAATCAAAACACACACACACACACACACACACACACAATAAAGTACACACAGGCACAACAAGAGAGTGAGGGTCAGTGAGAATGTTAAGCATTCAACTAACATGCCAGAGAATAATACCAAAGAAGGTCAACTTTCATATTGTACTTCATCGAGCTCTGAAGAACCAATTTCATCTATGTCCAGCACTCCGGCAGGTTTTGGCTCTCTTAAATGTCACCTAAATGCACAACGTGTCAAAAATAAACACTAGAATATATGAAATAATGTGGCTGCTCTTGTAGTCTGTGAAGTACGTCAATAATCTGTGTCCGATTTCCAGTTCACCATTGCACTGGAGAGAGAAGAGTTTGCACAAACATGAACGTACAAGCTGCATGCACACAGTATGTATTATTTCTGAGTGAAATCATGCAGCTGTATATTCATTCAGGATGAGCGACTGTGCTGCAGATCGTACTGTTATCCAGCCGCTTCAAGCCATGCATCCCCATCACACCAGCTGTCCTGCTGCATATGAGGACAACTCACACTTCTCTCCGAGGGTTGTTTTAACGAGTGTGTGAGGAAGAATGTGTTTGCTCCCCTCCTCCATTCTCTCCACATCCAGCACAAATCACAGCGGCGATGAGATGGAGCCTCGGCCTTTACGTCTGATTGCCTCTCGTCCCACATCTGTCATCAGCAGAGGGTCATAAAAGAGGTTAAAGGGTGTTTGGTGGACATGGAAGTGAATAGATGTCATTCTGTTTTATACGGCACACAGACAGTCCCGCTATTGGTGTTCTCTTTATTATGCGAAATGAGCGTCACTCACTGAAACCTACTTTAAAGGATAGTTCATGTAAAAATGGATCATTTATTCCCCCTCAGCTTGCTCTAAACCTATCAGTTTCTTTCTTGCATGGAACACAAAAGGAGATGTTTAGCCGAAAGTTCAAGCTGCTTGTCCCATGAAATGAAAGCAGACGAAAGGGACTAAAAACTTGCACACTTAAACACGTGGTTTTCTCTGATTTCTGTTGCATATTCTGCTGATTTATCATCAATATGATGTTATCTAGCTGGCTATCATAAGGTTTGGTCAGAACTGCAATAAATAAATAAATACAAATAAAAAAAATTACGTTTGAAAGCATGGTAAAAATGGCTAAAAGCTTCAAATCAATGAGTGATTGTTTATGAGTTACATTATAGTTTTACTATTTCCAGCTTAAGAAAAAATCATTTAAAAACGTTTAATTAATTTAAAGTTAATATTTCTAGGAAATGGAAAAATAAAGAGAAATAGATTTTTTTTTATCGTTCAGGAGTGTCAAAGTATGACTTTTAAAAAAGAAATTAATTAATACTTTTTTTCATCAAACATTATGCTAAAAAGGATTTCTATTATAAATAAATGCTGTCCTTTGAACTTAAAAATGTTTCCACAAAATATTAAGCTGCAAAAACTGTTTTCAACATTGATAAAAAACGTATTCAGATGCAAACTCGCCATATTAAGTGATAATAATAATTTATGCGCATTCACTGAGATCGCGGCTCCAAAAAATCTAACTGACCCAAACATTTTGAAAGTAGGGCAATATAATATAAAATCGTTATTTTATTTAACATAATAGATATATGCATTTTAATGCTGCATGGTGCTCTCGCTGTCATCCAGACCAAACACTGCACCCCTGTTTTCCATCTGCTCATCAGTCTGATTCCAGCATGGATCCGTGCTGTGTTTCAGGCCACTAATGCATCCTCGATCTGTTGGAAAAGCCCGGATCTGGGAGTCATAGCATGAGTCAGTTCAGGAAAATGCCATTTCAATCAAGCCACACGCGCAGGAGGAGGTGCTAGGATCCTCTGATAGCAGAAGCGGCAGTGATTTAGTGTAAAGCTCTTCAGACACAGGGGTGATGCCCTACACACTCACTCGCCATTTAAAGTCAGTGTGAGGCTCTGCATGGAAACACAACAGATGAATGCACCTCTTTGAGAATCAACGCTCTGCAGTAGACAGGATGGGGCATGTTGTCACACGGGCAGAGAAGCTGGTTTTGTATGTTGGTTTCAAACAGTTAGTTCCAAACCATCCTAAACTTATTAATGCAATTTATTTTGGTCAAAACAATGATATATATTTGTATGTTATCTTTTATTATTTCTTGAAACCGCTTACATATAGTGCTTTTTTTAAAATTATTGTAGAGTTCTTTCTATTGTACAACAAAACAACAACATGCGCAATACCGCATAATCTCTGTGTAGTAGAAGCTTCTGTCCACAGAGACTAATGAAAGCTCTGAAAGCCTATACAATTGTATTTAATGGCAGGTTCACAATGTGACAACATGCCCCACTATTATGTTCTATAATACGGCATAATGTCTATAAAGAATCTGATTTTCAAAAATAAACCTACCATGAGAAATATTCACTTTAGTGTATTACTGTAATTTATTTTGATCAAAACAATAGTTTTTAATAGGCATACTTTTATCTTTTATTATTTATTATGTGTGTATTTTGCTGGGAAGTCTATATCTATTGCACGTTTATTATTATTATTGTAAAATTATATCCAAGTACAATAAAAAAGATGTGCAATACCCAACACACAATTATAGTTCATACAGGTTCACATTGTGACAACTTACCCCGTACTCCAATAAGACGCATCAGTGAATGATGCTTTACATTCTCCCAGACAGAGACAGACTCCCTCAACACACTGCCTCATTCACTGACACACACTCCTAACTCTCGAGATGGACATGCGTGTAGTAAAGCAACGGTGGCTTACTCAGTGATTTGAACGAATCGTTTGGAGAGAATGATTCAGTGATTCACTTATAAGCACGGTCACTTGTCGCCATCTGTTATAGTTTAGTTCATTTATTCCTGAGTTTACAATATTTTTGCACGTCACTGCCTCAAATGATCTAAAATGGTCATATGGGTGTTTCTAGCACAGCTAGTGGAAATTTTTCTAGAACTCAAATGAAAATGAACTCCAACAAAATAACAGCGACGACAGTGGGTATGTATCATAAATCATAGAGCTATTTATTATTATTAATTTAAATTATTATAAAGTTAATATCAGGTGGAACCCCTGACAGTTGGGTGAGGCTTTAGATGGGTGTTCATTGGCTTGCAGAAGAAGGAAACTTATCTTGTGTGTCACACACCACACACACACACACACACACTCAACACACACTCTCACACACACCACACACACTCTCTCACACACACACACACACACACCACACTCACCCACACACACACAACTCTCCAACACATCAAACCACCACTCTTCACACACCAACCACACACACCCTCACACTCACACCACACACACACACACTCACACCACCCAACTCACCAAACACACACACACACACCACCACACACACACACACACACACACACACACTCCCACACACACTCTCTCTCACACACTCACTCAGACAGACACACACTCTCACACACTCTCTCACACACACTCCACTCACACACACACTCACACACCACACACACACACACACACCCCACCACACTAACCTCACATTCGCACTCACACTAACACTCACACACACATCACACGCACCACGCACACGCACACTCCCATCATACTCACAACACACACACACCACACACACACACCAAACACACACACAACACACACACACAAACACACACACACACACACCACACACCCACACACACAACACACACACAACACAACACAACACACACACAACACACACACACACAAACACACACTCACTCTCTCCACACACACCACACACACACACCACACACCACTATCACACACACACACACCACAACGCACACACACACAGCACACCTCCACACACCACACACACACACACACACGCTCTCTCTCTCTGTCACACACACACACACACTCTCACAACACACGGCACACACACACTCTCACACACACTGACACACACACACACCCTCTCACACAACCCGCGCACACACACCCACACTCTCACCACACCGCACACACCACCCCGCACTCTCCCACCCCACGCACACACCAAACCCACCCCCCCACACACACACACACGCACACACACACACCACCACACCGCACCCACACACCACCACTCACTCTCTCACAACACACACACAACCCACCACACACACACACACACACTCACTCCACACACACACACACACACACTCTCACCCCCACGCAGACACACACACCAACACACACACACACACACGCCACCCACACACACACACACACACTTCCCAACACACCCTCTCACACACCTGCACACCACATCATCTCAACACACGCACACACAACACACTCTCCACACCCGCAACACCCACCAGCATCTCTCACACCAGCACCACCACACACACACA
>JADLZN010004237.1:0-18958 GCA_018155175.1 Sinocyclocheilus anophthalmus | reverse complement strand
CATAGTATAAGTAGGCACATTGGGACACAGCATTAATCTCTTTCAAGCACACTGGAACATGCATGCTTTTATTTGTTCTTTAACTAACAAGATTTCAAATTGCCACTTGTTTTGACAGAGACATATTCAACTGAGAAAAACAGAGATGCTCACCTTTTAGAGCGCAGCCCTGGAGGAAGAGGTGACGTGCGGGTGAGAAGGCACTGTTAGACAGACACACAGAGAGACAGACAGTAAAACATAAAGCAGGACCATGAATCAAGTCACTTAGGATGACTTGAGAGCCAAACGACAACAGCCTTTTCAGAGGAAATGTGTGAAACAGGACCGGTTTGCATGCATCAAACATTAGCTAATGCATCTCTATTAGTTTGTACTATAGCACTGTGCGTGTGTTACCTGGGTGGGGAAGCAGGGGGTGTACAGAAGGAGTGGGCTGTGGTAAAGTGCTGTTTCTTCAGGGCTTGGATCAGATTGGGTCTGTATTCGGGGTCCACACACCACAGAGAGCCTTTCCCATTAACCTAGGAGAAACACATGAACACGCACAGTCAGATGAGCAAGTAAGGACAGAAGACGACTTTAGCACACCTAAAGAAAACACTCAATTAGCAGATATTACATCTAATGACTAAAAGTGCACTTAGTATGACCATTAGGTCACGCAGACTGAAACTACAAGGTCTGCTGGTCTGGTTCTCAAAGTCACAAGTTTAACAATGATCACTTTCGAGCTTTCCAGGGTTGTGGCATCAAATCAAATCATCGGAACTGTATATTCTGCTTAAACACCAAACGGACTGCAGCTGGTTACTTTATGTTGGTCAGATGTTCTTCTGCTAATATAATTCACAGCCATAATCCTGCTGTTTGAGGGCTTACTTTCTGGACTATCAAAGATTTTTTCTAATAAAGTTATATATCTTCTATCTTTAGAGAAATAATAAAATAATAGATAATAAGTGATTAAGAGTAAATAATTGCAGAAAAAGTATCGAGTATCTGCAGTTTGAGGATTTTTGGACTAAAACCGCAGGACATCAAAAATAAATAAATAAAATGGCCAATATACATTGTATACTGATAAGTCAAGAATACTATTTATAATATAACAAACAACGGTAAACAATAATATTAAAATAAAATAAAATGCACTGAGGTAGTATTATTAGTTCATTTATCAGATTAAAGTAAATCTCATTCAAGCAAAAAAAAGTACAAAAATATAGATAAGTATAAGAATATATATTTTAGTATTTTATAAAATACAATTATTTAATAAACATTATAATAACAATAAATAAATGTAGAGCAATAAATGAGGACTGCCAACTAATAATAGTCGACCAGAAGAGAGGCTTGGTCGACCAAAATTTTATGTCCCTTTGTCGCAGAAAAAAACAATCCACAGGAAGTGGTGAGGTCACGCAGCCAGTGACGGACAGATCGTTAACGGATGGATTTTGTGGTAATACAGTACATCCAAACTCTCACCTATCATTCATCGACCTCAAATACTGTATGTCTTATCATCTGAAATATGTAAGTATTAGAAACTTTACATGGCCGTTCAATCTAATGTTAACCTAGAAAAATGTGCGCTGTTCAAGTGTCTGAACAGTAGCGCGCTCACAGCATGACAGATGGAGTGTGCTCACTTGCTCTTAAAATACTCCGTCATTTTGGTCATACAGATAAGAGTAATACAGCCTTTGAATCTCTAAAGCCTCTACGTTTATTTGTGTGCACTCACTATAACAATAAAACATATCGCTTTTGTAAAATAATGAAAGCAAACAGGATGCGCTTTCTGCCACCGAGACGGTCTGTAAGACATGAAAAATATATAGAGAGTGCACATGCCTACTTTCAAATGAAAAAAAATTCTAATCTGAAAAAAACAAATATTCTCAAGACATGCATGAAACATGCATGCAGGCGCATCACTACTGTGGAGATGACGAGTCAGTCTTGCCGACTTAATCGCTTAAAACGAAAACACTAGTTTATCAATAGATTATTAAAATGTTAATGCCGTTTAAACTTACTGTTTTTGCCTGACACACTCATCATCATTACTTCTGTCGGTGCGCTGCATGCGCTTGAGCACTTATTAGGTTATGTAGGCAATTAAAGGCTCCTGATTTAAATGGTTTATTAATAAACGTGCGATTAGTCGACTAATGCTTAAAATGAACGACCACTAGTCAACCAAAAACATCTTTAGTCGAGGGCAGCCCTAATAATAATACAGTAAAATATTGTAGTATATAAGAGACATACAAAATAAATAAAATGGCATTAGGTGCATTTATTCAGATCAGAACTGAAAAATCATTGCACTGCAGTAATTTTTTTTTTTATAGAAAATTACTGAACTATTACAGTAATGAGAAAACATTGCAGACATTCTCACTAATGAGAATCTGGTTAATTTACGTTGGTCAGATGTTCAGAAAATGCCAGGTGTGCAAGAAGCACAATTTTTATGTAGCGGCCCATTTCACTCCAAACACACAGGAAGAAAATGAGAAAACCGGTGGACATTATAACAGCACCCTGGTGAGAGGATCTCGCTGCTCGAAGTGTCTTAATGTGATCATCTAAGCATGTGATAGGTAATATAGGCCCTGCTGGGAGTTTACGAGCAGTGGTTAAAAGCAGCCCATAAACATCAGAACATGGATGTAAACGGCATAAAGGGTGTGTATGACAGGATCTGATCCATGAGTTCTCATAATTACTGTATTACTTCATTATTATTGCACTCAATGGATGGATTTTGCTGGGAATCAAGAGTGTTAAAGGCAGAATAACCCAGTTCAAGATTGGTGTTAAGCTTTATCATCTCTGAGAAAAGATGCTGGTAAAGATCTTCCATTTGCTAAACAGCAAAACAATACACAAAGACAGGTCAGGTTTAAAGCGGGATTGTAATACTCAAAACAAAGAAAAAAAAATATTAAATGTTGTACTATAATTGTGTGAATATTAACATAAAAAAGCCGTACTTTTTGGAGCTATTAAAGTTAGGAACCAAACCACAAAAAATTTTTTTTTTTGCTTTGCTAAATATATTGCAGTTAATGACAACAATTGAATACGTTCTTCCAGAATATATCATTAATTATTTCAAATATAATAAATTCATTACCCACAGAAAATTTACATTCTAAATAAATAATCATAAAGTATAATATAATAATATAGTAATATATATAATACATATGTATAATAATAATAAAATAATTATAACAAATTATATTTCATAAAATTAAAATGATTTTGCAATTACATTAATTTATTCAGAATTTATAACTAGAAAAATATTTGTATTGCATTGCTTTTTACTGTATTTGTTTAACAGAAAATTACTTTAAACCACAAAAATTTGTACATAAACAAGGTTAGAATATTATATAATTAAAAATAATACAAAA
The DNA here is from genome assembly GCA_018155175.1 of Sinocyclocheilus anophthalmus. NCBI lineage: Eukaryota > Metazoa > Chordata > Actinopteri > Cypriniformes > Cyprinidae > Sinocyclocheilus > Sinocyclocheilus anophthalmus. The sequence continues at coordinate 15,518 of JADLZN010004237.1, read as the reverse complement.
TAAATTGTGAAAAACATTGTTAGGATTAAATCTTACACAAAGCGTAAATAATAATACAATGCTATAATAATATATTAGTAACATACATATATATATTATTATAATATATATATATATATAATATATTATATAGGATATATAATTACATTAAATATATATGTATATAATATAATTTATATCTTACATACTAATAATATTATTTAATAATCCCCACAAAATAAAATGCATTGCGTAGTATTTGCATTACATAATAATTATATACTATTCTATATTTTAACTCAAATCATTGCATTGCAGTATTTTTTAAGCTTCTTTTTTTTTTACAGAAAATTACTAAACTATTACAGTAATGAGAAAACATTCTCACTAATGAGAATTTGGGAGTGAGGTGCCTCAATTGACACAAAAATCATTAAAATATGCAAACAAAAGATCTATGCTCTAGAAACCCCCCCCCCCCCCCACCCCCCCCCCCCCCCCCCTCCGATAACAAACAAATAACAATTTTCTTGTGCAAAATATAATGTTATAAATGCATAAATATATATAGAGATGCAACAAGAACACCAGAGGAATAGCAGGTAGGAGGAGGAGGAGGCCTAGTAAACCTTGACCAGATTACCCCAGCCGTGCCTCATAAACAGGAAGGAGGACGTGTGGCATGACAACGACAACCAGGCAGACTGTCATGGTGAAACAAGCTCTGTGTGTGTGTGTGTGTGTGTGTGTGTGTGTGTGTCTGACGGATGGACTCTCGCTGACCTCTCACAGCTCCACAGAAGATCATTTCACTGCCATTAGTAAATACATCTCAACGTCACGGCTGCGGCTCCTAACAGGAAACGACACTGACCGTACACTCAGACAAGGAAAAATAATCATCTGTGGCCTAATGGTTAGTGCACATGCTCATGGTGCTCATGTGGGCGACACAAGTTTAAACCCAGCTCGCAACATTTCCAGAGCCTTTCTTTACTCTCCTCTAAATAAAAAGTGGACCAGAAATGAAATAAAAGACTACTCCTAGCAAGACCAATTAAATCATAACAGGTCCAAAATTTGGACGCTTCAGTCACATATACAAATGTTAGAGGTTAAATATCATAGCAAGAGTCATAAAATAAAGAACAAAATGTTTAAGAATAAGAAGTTTGTTGATTTGAAATGATAAATAGATCTAGTGTTGATAAAACTTTTGCTTTGTAATTATTTGAACTCATAAAACAATTCTAGATAATATCTAGAACCATTTTTTAGCTTTAGCACATTGACAACATACTCATCTCATTAGTAAAAATGCCTACAATATTTTCTCATTACTGTAATAGTTACGTATTTTTAATTTTCTGTGAAACAAAATACTGCAACAATATTTTTTCCAGTTAAAATTAAGGTAATTAGAATTAAGGTAAATGTATTTATTTATATTTTGTTTTACATTAATGATCATGAGAAGGCACTTAAAATAATGAACTATTTGTCTTAATAAAATGTTTTATATAATATTTTAATATTTTTAGCTTTAGCACAATGACAGCATATTCAACTCCTTAGCAAAAATGTCTACAATATTTTCTCATTACTGTAATAGTTACGTATTTTTAATTTTCTGTGAAACAAAATACTGCAACAATATTTTTTCCAGTTAAAATTAAGGTAATTAGAATTAAGGTAAATGTATTTATTTATTGCCAGAATGGGAATGTGACTGGCAATAAAAAAAGATACTAGATAACATTTTAATCTTTTTTATAAGTTTCAGACAATGACAAATATCATACTAATCCCCCCCCCCCCCCCCCCCTTTGTTTTTTAGCAAAAATGTCTATATTATTTTCTCATTACTGTAATTATTTTTTAAGTTTCTGTAACACAAAATACTGCAACAATTTTTTGTTTAAAATCTGAATAAATTAAGGTAAGCGTTATCTTTTTTGTTGTTTTGCAGTAATGAGGATGTAAAAGCACTAAAGAATTAAATAATTTATATGATTAATATTAGTTGTAATCATGGCTTTTAAACTTTTAGCACAATGGCAAATAAATGCCAATTTTTATACAACATATTTTTATAATCACTACCTTTAGTAAAGGTTTTTTTCGCAACGGAACCATCATATTTTGGGGTCCTTGGCACTGAACATTTTGAAAACTTCCACTAAAAACACATCAACTAAAAACCACAGAAAAGCATTTGATTAAAAGCCCCTGAGCAGAAACGACAGCGAAGAGAAGATATCCTGCAGTATTTGAGACATGCAGATACAAACACTCATCAGATTGAATGACATTCAGATTTATTACACCTCCCAAATCGTTTTTTTAAGGCCCCTGTAACACTGACTGCTCTGCATCTGCCTCTATACGAGCCTGCTGTCTTTCCAGGAAGTAGAATTGTTGTGCTGCTTCCCCTGTCTTCGCTCACTGTGTCCTCCAGCAGTGTATGTGTATATGAGTGTGTGTGTGTTCATGAGTATGTGTATATGAGTGTGTGTTTGCTTCAGAGGAGCGAGCACGTGGGACCTCTTGACTGGATCCAACCTCTTTATCTCAGTGGAAGCAGAGAAATCCTGCCCCAAACCCCACCTTCACATTTACGCTACGCTACAACCACTGCGACTGAGACTATAGACAGGGTATTTAGTATCAGTAATGTACTGTTATTAGTTTTATTTATATTTTGATTAGGAAGTTTTTTTTTTTTTTTTTCTTTTAATTCAGTTTATGTATTCAGTAATTTTTAGCTACTTCAGCTTAAACTAAATAGAAATTAGAAATGATGTCATGGCATCTAATTGAATTTTTTATTTTTTTTCGATTTTAATTTTGGTTAATTTTTTTAAACTCTGTGTTTTTGTCATTTTATTCGTTTTTGTATTTTTGTGTTTTTATGATACTTTTTTTTTTTTGTCATTTTAAATATAACATAAAATAAACCAAAACATATGCCTAGCCAATCTAACCCCATCCGAAAAATTAAGTTTTTAACGTTTTATATTGTAAATTTAATTTAGTTTTTTTTATTTTTTGTAATTGTCATGTTTTTGTCTTATATATTAGTTTTTGTTTTTGTATAATGCATGTAATTTTTATTCAGTTTTTGTTTGAGTAATTTGTACTTCAGCTTAAGATAAATGGAAATTGAGAAATGTCATGGACATCTATGAAAAAAAAAAAGGTTTCTTTTTTCCATTTTTTTTATTTTCGAGTAATACAAAAAATTTTAACTTATGTTTTTGCATTTTTATTAATTTTTGCTTTTTATGTCTATTTACATGTACATTTTTTAGTTTTAGTCATTTTAACTACAATATAAAATAAACCAAAACATTGCATTGGCATCTAACCGAAAATTTGTTTTTAGTTTTATATTTTAAATTTAATTTTGTCTGTTATATATTAGTTTTTGTTCTTATAATGCCCATGATAAGTTTTATTTCGTTTTATTTAGTAATTTTAGTACAGTAGATATTTTAAACTTATTTCTGTTAGATGTACAAGGGCAACATTTAGAATTAATTTTACTTCATAGTTTTATTTTAGATTTTCCATTTTCATTTCTGCTAGCAGTTCAAAGTAAAACCTTCACGTAATTTAGTAGTTTATTTTGTCATTTTTATTGCGCCCTTTTGTTAATGGCTACAATATTTTTTAGTAGTTATATATTTAGTATTTGTACTAATACTGCAACTAACTGAAATCAAAGTTTTTATTGTATATTTTCCATTTAATTTTGTTGGTTTTTACCATGTTCAGTTCTATTAGTATTTTTGTTAGTTTTTAATGTCTATATTATTCTTCATTTCAGTTTTAGTACTTCAATTGAACAAAAAAAATTAGAAATGTGAAAAGATTTATACATAAAGTTAAATATATCGTGAACCCTGGAGCCACAAAAGTCGCTGGGGTTATCTTTGCTAGCAATAGCCAAAAATATACATTGGATGGCCTACATGTCAAAATTATGAGTATTTTTTCTTTTACTAGTGCAAAACTCTATTAGGCATATTAAGTAAAGATCATGTTCCATGAAGATATTTTGTAAATATCCTACTGTAAATATATAAAAACGCTAATTTGATTAGTAATATGCATGGTTTAGAACTTCATTTGGACAACTTTAAAGTGATTTTCTCAGTATTTTTTTGCAACCTCAAATTCCAGATTTTCAAATAGTTATATCTCGGCCAAATATTGTCCTATCCTAACAACCATACATCAATGCAAAGCTTATTTATCAGCTTTCAGATGATGTATAAATCTTAATTTTTTTTTTTTTTCAACAAATTGACCATTAGTGACTGGTTTTGTGGTCCAGGGTCATATTTTATATTATTTCATGTATTTTATTACTATTTCATTTCAGTTAAAGTTGACTGTATTTCAAGTAATGGTTTTAGCTTTAGCTAAAGATAATATCCCTGCTGTGAAAGAAACAAAGCCATATTATTTTGAGGGAACTACACCTTCAACCTCAGGATAAGACATAAAAGTATTAGTTAAATGACTCAATAATAGACTAACTTGTTTCTCTGCTCACTTCCCAAGGCCCCTATACACCTTGCGGAAAACACTTGTTGAGGGACGGTTGTGGACGCCACTGAGTTCTTCCAGCCAGGGGGCGCGGCACTGGAGAAGTACGACGGAACGGTAGCTCCAGGATCCACCCGTAGATGTACCTTACACTGCAAGTGATTGCTGGAGCCGGGGGCGGGGAATGTGCGAGGCCATGTCTATGCAGCAGGTAGAGACAGGAGAACGGCGGCTTGGACTTGAGACTCTCCTGACCAAAGTGCCGCCGACGAACCGAGGAGATGATAGGAGGCGCTGTGGTTGCCATCGATGTCAAAGAGAGGGGCTGGGGCTGAAGACTGAGAGCTCGGGCGTTTCCCGCCGCTGTGAAGTTCTGGAGCAGGCTTCTCGTGGAGCCAGTTGATGGTATTGGTGAGTCTTCGTCTCCTGAGCTGGAGATGTGGTCCAGGCTGCGTCGGCAGAGGGCTGGCAGCGACTCCGGCTTCGGGACACAGTCCCACAAACCTCCGCGCAAGCCGTCAGAATCGGACCATGACACGCCCTTTGCGGAGGATTTCTGCTTTCTTATCCGGCGACATCAACCGATGATATGGACCATTAAATCAAGAAAGTCTGCCTTGCAGGAAGAGAAACAGGGAAAAATAAAATTTCTTAACGAATGAAAATGGATGTACAAAAGAGGTAATCTGCGTTAGTAGCAATCATTTGGACTAACAGAAAAGGCACGTTAACTACTTTTGAGAACACGGCTAAAGCTTAAAGACGGCAAACTTGACACACTTTGCACAAGTTACTTGAAATTGTGAATCCAAACAAATATTGCAATATGACATATATGATATAAATAATAATAATAATAATAATAATAATAGATTCCATATATAATTTAATTAATTTAAATAAAAATAAATTTTATTTTATATAAAATAAACTAAAAACAAAAACTATTAAAATGAACCCCACAAAATAAAATAATGTAATGGCATCACATTGATTAACGTTTCATGCTATTGTTTCAGAGTATCAACCATAACTGTGTCAAAATTAAAATAAAATAAAATTAATAATACAAATAACAATAAAATAAACTACAAAAAATGGAAATAAATAAAATGAAACAAAAAATGAAACATATCAAATATAAAATGACCCTTTTTAATTTCATTACATTAAGTTTTTTCAATTTAATTATTAGCGATCATTGGATTTTCTAATATGCATGCCTCATTCTGTTTATTTTCTATGATTTTGCCCAACAAGCCACACAATAACATGTAATGTATTAACTGTGATAAATGCATACTTAACTGAAGAATATTAACACAATTAACTGCGATATTTAGACAGATCTCAAAAATAAATATCCATCGTTCATATTATTCAATATATGTTATGTTAAATTCACTTATTTTAAAACTTTTAATGTTTTGGAATTTTACCTAATAATAATAAATAAATATTTAACTAATCATAATCTTATTAATTTAGAATTATATATATTATCATTTCCAACCAAATTAATAATGCTATTTACATAAAAAAAAAAAATATATATATATATATTTCCCCCAAACAAAAATTAGAATTTAATATTGGACATATCATGAAGAGAGAATCTGTGGACTAATCAATCTTTATGAGAATTATTCAAAACAAATCACAACTGTGGAAGAACTGGTGAAGAGAACCGATTGTCGTGTCATGTCTTCTCTACTTAGTAGGCAGTAATGACCACTTGATGGCTTGTATTAAAACAAAAGAACCGTTTACTGAAGTTTCGTGCAGGATTATACAGGGATGAATTCATGCGCACACACATACTGAATCATTCTCTTCCTTCTAGCGCGCTCTCTTAAAGCTGAACAATATAATAAATGACTATTTAAACTTTCCGATGTCATTATTGAAAACAATGAATTAAACTTTCTCATTGTTACTACTCTGATTTAATTCTTAACACTGATCAAACTCATGCCAGACATTATTCATTGGTTAATTCAAGCTTTTTCCCTTTTTATAACCATTTTTCAAGAGCACAAACTTCGAGTCAAAGTTTTCCCTACATATTCTTCTCTAATCTCCCTCATTCCCATCCAATGATCTCTCTTTTAGAGCAATGGTATTTCTGCTGGTATTTCTCGCAGTCAGTCAGCGATGGCAGCTGAAGGAGCGGCTCTTGTGACTGAGGGTTGTTGAGGTTTCTCGAGAGCGTCTGAGATGACCCGGCCTCATTCTCATCACCGCCCACCTCCTCACGCAGCTGCTAGTTAGCCATCGACGGCCACTGGCTGAGGAGCTGCTTAAAGCCAAAGGAGAAGGAAAACACTTCCAGAAGGCAGAACGTCGTTCCGCTCATCCCTTACCATGGAACGAGAGGTGACAGTGTTGCTTAGGCAACCTATTGCCTATAAAGGGCCGAGCAGGAGAACATCGCTACCGGTTACTTGCATTTGCATGAAACAGTTTAGTGGGAATTTTATTGAAAGCATGTTGAAATCGCTATACATCTGGTTTAGATGCCTGGTGTGGATGCTCTCGCGTTAATGGCATCATGGGAATTTATGTTCATGGCATGTAAGAGTATCATCCCATAATTGTGCGACAACAATTATTAAAAATTAAAGAAAATATAAAAGAAAATGAAAAAAGAAATGAAAATTTAATAAAAATCAAACAAAAGTATAAAAAGTATAAACAAAATAAAAACTAAACTAAAAATATTAAAAATAAAAAGTAAATCCTGGTAATGACATACTATGATTACGTTTCATGGTATGTTTAAAGTATACAAATAAAAAAAAAAAATTTTAATCGATATCACATCCTTTTTCTGTGATTAATCGCGATTAACCGCACACCTCATGAAATTAAGCACAGACCATTTAACTTGTTCCAAATGTTTATTTTGTCATCATTTGCAATATCCAGCAAAGTAAACCAAAAGATTTAAGGGTGATTCTCAAAAATCTATATTTCTGCAAGCTTTTTCAAGATAAATTTACAGTGCATCAGCAAAGAGCTTTTTTACATTTTAGAGAAGTCAAGTTGCGATAGCGAACAGGACCACATTGAGATGCCAAAAAAAAAACCTAAACCAACCGCCTGCTGACTGCATATATACTACAGTACACGGATCCATTCAGAATAACTAAACACAGCAACATAAACACGACAAATCAAAACATTATCGTGAATGTGTGAGGAAACAATGTGAATGTATGGAAATGTCTGTGTCTGTGCATAAATACAATGTGCGATCAGTGCGTCAAGAGCACTCATACACGCATATATATAATGGACTCACGCGTGCTTACTGTACACAATGCGCCCGAAGTTGGTGAGGGCTCGCGCTCTTAGACAGAGACAATACAGATATGACAGACAGAGATAGTGTTTAAAAGCGAAACACTGGAATGAATAATTCACTTAAAATGCAACGTGAGTCTCTGTTCCCTCTGCAATCTCTGATGCAATCAGCCTGGTTTCCTTTACATTAGCTCTGTTTTGGACTGATTGTTTGAATGCATTCGCTTACTGGTTCATTGGACTGAGAATTTTAGCTGCTTAAAATGATCTGATCTCAAGCAGAGTAGCAAAATTGGGTTAAGGGGTTAGAATAGAAATTGTGCTTCAGTAATTTTGCGTAATTGCGGTTAAAGTATTGTAACGCTGTTAAGGAGTGGTAAAAGAATCGCATGGCGGAATGCGTTTAACGATGACAGCCCTAACATAAAGACTACAAATTATAGCAATAATAAACCAATTAAATATAAAAAACATTTAATATGTAGAAGAAAATAAAACAAAATATAAAAATATTTTCAAATAAAACAAAAAATAATATAAAATCCACCTGGGTTGGATTGCATTTGTGTGGATGCTTTTGCTGTAATGGCATCATATGGATTCACATTTCATGATATTGTTTCAAGCAGCATCCATAATTGTGCGCCAACAGCTGGCACACTGTTAAGCCAAACGACACAAATACATTTATGTAAAAGGGACAGATGAAGCCCAGCCATGGCATTAGAGCAGAAAGCAGGTCAATGGCGTCGAGCGAATGGGCAAATCCCTGCCGTCTAGTCGCACCACACTCAAATCCGTGCACTAATGTCACCATGACAACCGCGCTGTCAGTTCAATTAGGAGGGAGGATTAGACAGCGGATTGAATAAGAGCAGGGAAAGTCCATCCAGTTAAGCCATCAACTGGCATCACTCTCGTGCTCATCATAGGCGCGCCACTCGAACACCGACACCAGATCGGGTGCTGTACATCTCTCTATATGTCTGGAGAGGATGGAGGTTTTACTAGTGTTTTTAATGCTGAACTAGGTCAGACAGGCCCAGACTGGTGGGGTGTGGGTCATGCATTAAACAACATCTTCAGAAGTGTTGAGAGATATGCACAACTGTTAGGTTCGTTTTGGTTGCTCGAAAGAGAATTTGCACTTCAACAAAAACCAGTTACAGTGCATTTCATTCATTTGCAATGCATAACTGTCATGGTACTAGTACAATTTTTGCAGTATCTTACTATGCGCAATACATTTTTTTTGTATGCATGAAATACCCTGATGACCTACCTACCTATTTGTCTGTATGTGCAGTATACAAAGCAGCACACTGCATCCCACAATGCAATGCACCCAGTAAGAACTTTTATTTCCAGTCTCAAAAACTAAAGTATGGAAAATATAAACCTTGATATTAAACTTTGTGACTTATTCATTGTCAAAAAATGTTTTTATCTGCTGCATTTGTCCTTGCAATCTACAGAAAAATATACATCGCAACCAGAGTAATCCGATTCACTAGCAAATGACTCTTATGAGCTGGTTCTTTTTAGTAAATCAAAAACAAACGGCACAACTAGTAGGTTTCAAATTTACGGAGTGATGCATCTTATGAGCTGGTTCTTTTTAGAGAGTCAAAGCATACAACAACAACTGGTCCAATTTCATGAACAATTGATGCTTATGAGTGGTGCGAAATGATAGATTCGCTCTATCTGTCCCGACGACGTCTTTCACATGAATTCAAGCCCTGAACTCAGAACAGAACAAGAATTCGGACCACCGAAGGAACATAAGGTCCAGAACAGACAAACATCACAAGGAACTAACAGCGCTCCGATGGTCTGAAGGGGCAGCATTTCAACCCTGGATCAATAGGAGAACAAGTCCCCAAAAAAGGAAAACCGGAGAGGAAACTAGAAAAGAGCTAACGGAGAATGAGTAAGTAAATGAAAGGTTGAGAAGAGCGCCATGGAAACAGTAAAATTAATAAATAAGTCATAAGCAGTGCATGATGAATCATAACTCTCCAGAAAGTGGAGTTATCAGACATGTCAGGCAGCAACAGAGCTGCCCAAATGCGTTAAAGCAAAGCTTCCCCCCCAAAGCCCAAAACACAAACAGAAATCCTCTTTTAAAAGGTTTCAGAAAAAGAGAGCCATGGCACACAAGGTAATGTCCATGCTAGACAAAAAAATTAAATGGAAAAAAATCCCCCCAAAATTTAACAACTATAACAATAATGGCATTTAAAAAATAAATAGAAATAAAACAATTAAATGCAGAAAAAACAATCTCATGGAACAAGTAAAATTAACACATTACTATAAAAATACATATTAAAATATTAAAATAGTTAAAATTTAAAAACATATGAAGAAAGAATAACATACGCAAAATGAAAATAACCAAAAACAAAAATACAGCCTTTAAAAAACAATTAGGAATAGATCTAAAAAACTAAACAAGTGCAATTAGTAGAAACAATAATAACTAAAAAATACACAAAATACTATAGAAAATAATATAATCTAAATAGAAATGATAAAATTACTAAACAAATAAAAGAGTTCAAAAATAAAAAATCAAAAAACGTATAGAAAAGTAAAAAAATCCAAAATAAGAATAAAAAAAAGAAGTTAGATCAAATATAAATAATAACCACATTATTTTAAAGCAAAATATTATGCATAATGAAACTAAATATTACCAGCTAAACATTTTTAAAACACGACCAAAACATATTATAAGAAGATAGACAGAATTAAAAAATATGACAAAAAAAATATTTTTAATTACGGAACATCACGGGGGGGGGGGGGGGCATCAAATATAAATATAGTTATAAACATAATGAGGAACGTGTTAGCAAATAGCAATATGAAGATGTCAGGTTGCGGCATGTTCACTTTTTGCACAGCAGAAAAGTTAAGCATGCATAACTGTGGTGGTTTACTAAAATGTTGCCTTACTTGTCGTACGTTTAAGTAGCCTAATGGCCAGTTTCATTACCGTAACACAAGGATGCGATGTTAAACCAGTACTTCCAACACGGGGGGCTCCGCTCTATAGCCTCTGGGTAGTTCATTAACCCCTATTAGCAACACAAACCCTGACCTAAACCGAGTGGAGCAGCCCTAATAATTCCCAGGTGCTGCTGGGAAGTAGCGGGGGAGCCGGCGGCCCATAAAAGCGCAGCACACTTTCTCTACAATTTGAGATGGCCACTACATTTGAGCGCCACTGTCGAGTAACAAGGGAAAGTGGTTTTTACGTGATTAGCTCATAGTCGATTATCACTGCTGTTGTGATTATCATAATTATCGGTGCTCTTATCAAACGGCATCAAAGCGGCGGCCGGTAATGGCACACTTGTGAGGGCAAGAGAGCGAGCGCTAATGAGGGATGGCTGTGACACCGGGGTCTGATCACAGAGATCCCACAAGCTCATCTGCAAGTTAAAATTCCCATTCAATGCCAAGCCTTTCATTCATGAGAGTGGCAGGCAGGTGCCAGTGACGCTTTCCTTTCCATCTCTTTCATCCTTAAAGTGGCAGGCTTGTTTTCTGCATTGACAATTTTTCGGCAATTTCCAAAGCAAAATGTACTTTTTTTGCCATTTTTTTTGCCAAATCATTTTTCTGTTGTCTTTTAATTTTTTTAATGATGATTTAATATAAATTTATTATCAAAAATGGTGGTAATCAAATCAAGGCATTAATCATTAACAATTTAACAAATGTTTTAAAATTAGGGCTGCACGATATTGGGAAAAAAAATCACATTGCAATATTTTTTTCTGCGATATATATATTGCAATATGAAAAAAAAAAAAATCACCAGATGACTTGAATAGCTCTATTTGTGGGGGGAAAAAATCAATGATTGGGGTGATTTTGTAGGTGAGTAAATCAGCATAGGAAATAAACAAATTACAAGCATAGATAAATATAAAAGAACAAAGATACAAATGAAATAAACAGTGCTTTATATTTTCAAGTAAGTCTAACAGTATCAGGTACAGAAATTGAATAATCAAATGTAAAATAACACTGCATAGTCTTCACTATAAATTAAATCTAATAAATCTGTGTTAAAGCTACAAAAGTGTTTTTTCTTTCGTTTTGTTGTTTGATTAACATTCAACACTGAAAGCATCAGGAACATTAAACTGCTTTAAACCAATATACTATTACACATCCATTTTCTTTCTCAATCGTTTCCCTTCACCTAAGCCATAAGCAACTGCTTTTACAAGGATACTTGCAGAGCACAGTATTTCAGGCACAAATAGACGCAGAAGTAAACAGAATTCAGTGTTCACGTGCATCTGCGTGGCTCTCACAGTGTCTACACCGGACGCGGATGCGCATGGTGCGACACGCCAAATACAATGAACTCAATCAGTGATGATGTTTACACTGGATGCGGCATGGCATGACAAATCCCCGACAGTAAACTAATGCGTGTTCTTTTTATGACGTACTGACACATAGGCCTGTCGCAATAATCAATATAAAAAAATAGAACTGATCGGCACTATCTGTACATGACAGCACTCATTTTTGGATGTATAGCCCATATTTTACTTAAAATTATTGTGACCATTGATTTGTACATTCCACTTGTGCCTGCTGCGTTTTGAGATTCTGTAGCATTAAAGTGGTGTAGTATGAGGTGCTAGTACATTAACAAAGTAAAACTACTTCTACAAAAAAATAGTTTCATGTGCGATTGGCTTGTTTAGCGGAGCTGTGCCTTTTGCATACGGACATGCCGACTGCTGAGTAGTGATTGTTGGTTTTCAGCCATAGGTGCACCCTTACATTTACGGGAAAAGAAGGTCGGAATAATCTGTAGATGGGAAAAAAATCAGGCATCAAGTTCGTTTGTGCATCCTTTGCTTTTTTCCTTCTTGCTTGCACTTTTTTACATGTAAAGAATCATCTACTTTTTTTTTTTTTTAGTGCAGACTGTGGCAAACTGCCCTGAATGTTCAAGCTTGTCTAAACTCTCATCCTTACACCACAGTTTAATTACTCTTTTGTGCTTTCAGGCATCAGGAATTATAAACGCCCTGCTGCTCAGGCTTTCGCTGGTCCTGATACGATTCTTCATTTTGTTTTAAGCTCTTGATAGAATTGTTATAAGAACAGGTTTAAATGTAAGACTTGAAGTTGTGATTAGCTACGTGGTTTATTGACCCAATGTTTCCAAAAAATGGCTGCTATCAAGTTTTGTGCTTTTCTTTGTGCAATTAAGCAAATTAACTTGATAGAAGATGCTGCCAGATTACTTTTAAACAATAGCTAGCATGAATAGTTGAATTAATGTATTTTGCTATTTCTTTCATCCATTAGACATTATTTCATGTCTTAGATATTTTGATATAGAGACATAATAATACATCAAGTAGGTTAATGTCAAAGTAAAAAATGCCATACAAAATCTGAATAAAAAAATTAAAGGGGTGGTTTTTTCGCTAGGCTTGATTGTGTTTATGGGGTGCAGTCAAACATGTGCTAATGCTTCGTAAAAAAAAAAACCGCATTATTTTTCACAATTTACCTTTATTCCACACAAAATGTTGAATAACGTCAGTTTCCCCTGGAATGCTCCGGACGAGTTCCGCTTTATAAAGACCTCCATCAGGAAATACTCGAATGGCTCAGATGGGTTATCTAGGCCGTGGTGTGTGAATTCGCTAAAAGCTTAGTGCAGTCCGAAACGTCCGCCCAACTCAGAATGGCTCCAATTGTATGTAAAATCAATGACTACATATGGTGCCAATATTGCTTCCTCAAAAATTTAGCCCGAAATGAGGAGAGAATATTAGTGAAGAGGAATCGCGGCAGAACTTGTGCACGCAGGTATGTTTTTGTTTGTTGTTGTCTCATATTTTAGATACGCTGTTATTTGTAAATGCTATACTGCTTATGTAAGCTTTTAATATACAGTTTTATTCTGATTAAAGCTTTAATACCGGTACGAAACCGCATGCCGGCGTCATGTTACCAGCGTGCTCATGGCTATGTGAAAAAAAAATCTGTTTCTAGACACTAGGGTCTGCTGGCCGGGTAGTACCTGGTTCATACGGAAGGTTATTTCTATAGAGTATGACTTTTAACTACTTGCAATACGGTGTAGTTTAAATATGTTCGGAACGGACGTTTGAGGGGGGGTCTTTTTCACTGTGCAATGTGGCACGAGGACACAGCTGTATGTGTACTAAGGCTGTTGAAAAGTTCTGACAACTGAGATGTTAGACTAATAGAACGTGATTGTCGGGCGGACAATTCATTCAATATCACTATTATCGCGATATATTTTTCAAATAATGGTGATTATGATTTTTAAAACCATTTCCGATATTCGAATTTACTTTCAGTGTTTCCCATACATAGAGTTATTTGTGGCGTTTGACTTCGTTGAACAAACATGAGCACTGCACATTTCAAAATAAAAACACGGCGCGGGTGTTTTATATGAAAGTATCTCTGAAGGGAACCGACTGTCTTCAAAATAGTTTAGATGGCATTTTTATCTGAAAAAGTAGCGTTCATGAGCGGAGCTGCATTGTTTACAGCCATTACTGGAGAAACCGTTAGTTCTGCACGCTCTCACAGGTAATGAGGGCAGACAAGCAGTTTGCTTTTGAAATAATAAACCCCCCCCCCCCCCCCCCCATTCAGCAAACATGTCTGTGTTGCTCTATTTTTTTATTTTCTGAAGCAACTCGGAGAATGTTTCATACTCGTTATCCTGGTTAATGCACGTTTTAATCTATAAGAATAATCAGCCTACACTACCAGTCAAAGGTTTTGAACTTGCAAGATTTTTAACGTTTCTTAAAGAATTATCTTCTGCTCACCAAACCTGCATTTATTTAATACAAAGTACAGCAAAAACAGTAAAATTCTGAAATATTTTTACTATTTAAAACAACTGCTTTCTATTTGAATATATTTAAAATGTAATTTATTTATGTGATCAAAGCTGAATTTTCAGCATATTAGGCTCTAGTCCAGTATTCAGTGGCACATGATCCTTTAGAAATAATTCTAATATGCTGATTTGCTGATTATCAATATTTAAAACAGTTGAGTACATTTTTTCAGGATTTTTTGATGAATAGAAAGATCCAAAGATCAGCATTTATCTGAAATAAAAAGCTTTTGTACACTATACCATTCAAAAGCTCTTTATAAAATTTATATTATAGAAATTATTACATTCATTTAGCAAGGATGTTTTAAATTGATCAAAAGTGATGATAAAGTAATTTATAATGTTACAAAAGGTTTATATTTTAAATAAATGTTGTTCTTCTGAACTTTATATTCATCAAAGAAACTTGAAAAAAATCTACTCGGCTGTTTTCAAATATCATAAGAATCAATGTTTTTTTTTTTGAGCAGCAACTCAGAATATTAAGATGATGTCTGAAGGATCATGTGACTGGAGTAATGATGCTGAAAATGTAGCTTTGATCACAGAAATTAAAAAATTATATTTAAATAGAAAGCAGTTATTTAAATAGTAAAAATATTTCAAAATATGTTACTGTTTTTGCTGTATTTTGGATCAAATAACTGCAGGCTTGGTGAGCAGAAGAGAATGCTTTAAAAACATTAAACATCTTACTGTTCAAAAACATTTGACTGGTATGTTAGCCTATAGTTTGAAG
>JADLZN010004236.1:0-19079 GCA_018155175.1 Sinocyclocheilus anophthalmus | reverse complement strand
CACTTAAATACCATTGTATATATCAAAGTACCATGTTACCGCCACAGTACTTCTGATCTTTTTTATACTTCTGATATACCTGGCACATAATACCGGGTATTTAAGACAGAATTGTTCCTGTATTTCCAGAATAGCTCAGGTATTTTCATGTTGAATAGTCAAGTCACAAGTCACACAGATTGTTTCAAAACAGCTTCACAGTAATAAAAAGGAAAATATCTGTGTTAATTTTGAAAAACTTAGTTCAGTAACAGTGTCAATGTTGTAATTGTATTGTATCAATTATGAAATAAATTAAAGTTAAAGCTGCTAAAAAAGCAGCTCTGCGGAAGACAATAGTGTCATTATTCAGCTCAAATCAGTTCAGTGTTGATTCAATTAAGTTCAGTAACAGTGTCGATGTTGCAAAATTCATCAATTATTAAAAAAACTTTAAAAGCGCAGAAGACAGCAGTGTCATTATCCAGCTTTATTTTTAAGGTTTTTGTTCTCATCTGATAGTATCAGTACAGTCAGATTGATAATATTTTATGAATATTAATTGTCTTTTAAGCCCCAATTGGAGAAGAAAAAAAAAACTTGGGAGAAACGAGGCTCAGTCAGGGCACCAGTTCTCCCCTGGGACCATTTTTTTATTGGCATCTATGGTTCCATGAGGAAGCTTTAACATCTACATAACCTTTCCATTGCACAAAAAGGTTCTTAGTAGTGGAAAAGTTTTTTTTAGATTATTAAAATATTCCTTTGAGAACCGTTCGCTGAAAGGTTCTTTGGGGAAGACAAAATTGTTCTTCTGTGGCATCACTGTGAAACCACCCCTTTGGAACCTTTATTTTTAAGAGTGTAGTGTGAGAAGTGTGTCCGGGACCACTCAGATTTTAATCAATTACTGCAGACTGCAGTATTATTTACAGATTTGCACATTACAAATTCATTGCTCATGATTATAGATTATTAAAGCAAAGTATTGATAATTGTATATATGTGTACAGATTTAGATTTTTAAACATACATATTTATGGCAAACTGCTCTGTAAGCAGATTTGAATTAGGAGTTTCCTTGATTACTCAGCCAAACATGAATCAATAAATTGATCTAGAAAATGGGTAAATGGATAAAAAGTGCAATTATCATTTATCTCAGCTAAAGACAGTGTGGCTGAAAAAAGTGTATATATAAGAGATTTATAATATAATATATATATATGTGTGTGTGTGTATGTGCACCTGGACCACAAAACCACTCATAAGGGTAATTTTTTTAAAATTGAGATATATGCATCATCTGAAAACGGAATAAATAATCTTTCCATTGATGTATGGTTTGTCAGGATACGACAATATTTGATATCTATAATATAAAAGAGCATTAAATATTGAGAAAATCACTTTTAAAGTTGTTCAGATGAAGTTCTTAGCAATGCATAGTACTAATCAAAAAATAAGTTTTGAGCTAGGTCTGGTAAGAATCTCTTCATGGAACAGATCTTTACTTAATATCCTAAGGACTTTTTGGCATAAAATAAAGTATTTTTTGTTTAAGCGACTTAAAGCTGGTTTTGTGGTCCAGGGTCACATATATTCTATAAATATGAATAAAAGAATAGTAGATTCACAAAAAAATATGTTTTTAAGAATTAAGAGACGTTATTAAAGATGCTGTTTTGTGTCAGTTGTCGGTGTTCCTTTGCAGACATTGATTCAGCAGCACCTTTAAAGTGCAGAAATGCAATAGTAGCCAGAATCGAAGGAAGGGTGTAGTTAATTTCTCAACTTCAAACTATAAGACAATTCTGACAAGACTGTTACTGTTACAAATAGCTAAGGAGACATGTAGTGGAGATGTCATGTTTTCCTTTTCATAGTCATGTTTGCCTGTTAGTCTGTGTACCTCATCAGTGTTTATCTGCATACTGTAATGCAGTAAGATGTGTAGTAACTTATCTGTGTATAGTTCATGGTGACTGTTTTTAGAAGACAGACATTTTAGAGGTTATTTGCTATAGACCCATCCAAGCACACATGGATATTTGTCACCGCACACAGAGAGAAGAGATCAAAGGTGATCCTAAACTGAATTTCCCTAGAGGCACTCACTGATTATTATTATTGGTTTTTTTTTTCTGGCTGTTGCTGGCCATGTTTTTAAATAAGCTCTTGTTTGTGAGCTGAGTGAAGCCTCAGATTTATTAATATAAGCTGCTAATTGCGGTTACAATTCATCCTTGCTATAACAGTATTCATGACAATTCAAAAAAAAGGAAAAGAAAAAAATTTACTGACGCCAAACTTTGAAACCAGTGTGTTTGTAACACAAGAATTACATTAAGAATAAATGTTGTTTTTTAATTATTATTATATTATATCATAAATAATCTTGAAAAAGTATCACAGGCCCAGAAAAAACAGGAAGCAGCATCAAACTCGTTTCCAACACTGAAAATAACTCAGCATTGATTTCTGAAGGATAAGTGACATCAGGAATAGGCAGTATTGCCGATACATCTATTTAAAATAATATTTTGTATTTGAAAGCCTTCGGCAAAAATCTAATGTAATTAGTATTTAAATACATTTAAGATTAGTATTTTTGTATTTTCAAAATACATAAAATACTTTGTCCCAGTCAACCTCTTTATCAGGGTGCTGATTTAGTTAAGACACACCCCCTCCCCACAACCCAACTTCATCACGGAGCTGCAGCGTACAACTCATTCAGCGTTGTGTGAGCGATTTTTCTGGAATAAGAGAAGTTGAGGATGTCATGGTCAATTGTACATGTTGGTTAAAGTTAAAATAGTGCATCATTCAGATTTGCCTTCAGTTAACATGAAAGAATAAAAGAGCACTGACAATGGGAAAAATAGCGTTAGTTTTAATAGTTAATTGGTTGTTGTTTACCTAGCTTGTCAAATGCGTTTAAAGGGGTAATATGATGCTATTTAAAGATAATTATTTTGTGTATTTAGTGTAACAGAACATGTTGACATGCTTTAATGTTAAAAAAACACATTAGTTTTCAAATACTGTACATTATTGTAGGTTCTCTATGCCCCGTCTCTCTCAAACACGTAGTTTTCACCAAAGCCCCCTCCTTTGACAAGCGCAATATGCTCTGATTGGCCAGCTGACCCAGTAAATTGTGATTGGCCGAACACCGCAAGCAGACGTCAGAAATGTATCACCCCTTACTATAATCGCTTCAGCTTTCAAAGTAAAAATCAAGACAGTTAATAATGTCATTAGCTTTACCATCAGTTCAAGCCCGAAAGGACAACAGAGCCGCGTGACAGACACAGTGATGAATGCAAAAGTACACAAGCCATGGTTAAGACAGCTGACGTGCTATGATTTCTGTCAGGCAGTTCACTTTCCTGTGATGTGATCCTGTTCCCCTCACACACACACGACGAGTTACTCTGCGCTGCGCAAGACTCCGCATTTGAACAGTCAGTAGCATGTGGGGGCGTGTTTGAACGTGACGTAGATATGTGGGGGCGTTGTTAGAACGAGACGTTTTAGGAAGGCGTGGTGACTCTTAACTTTTATAAAGAAA
This sequence comes from Sinocyclocheilus anophthalmus, assembly GCA_018155175.1. Classification (NCBI taxonomy): domain Eukaryota; kingdom Metazoa; phylum Chordata; class Actinopteri; order Cypriniformes; family Cyprinidae; genus Sinocyclocheilus; species Sinocyclocheilus anophthalmus. Next base: position 15,523 of record JADLZN010004236.1, on the reverse strand, counting down.
TCTCTTTGGATTTGGATTTAGTCTTTGCAACTTTACAGATCTCTCTTTATGCACAAAGAGCTGGTAACACTCCAAAGAGAAAGGAAAAATTTAAATTGCATCATATGACCCATTTAAAGCATTACTGCATGTTAGGGCTGGGTGATATGACAAAATATATCGTGGTGATGATATAAAGTGTGATTCGACTGACATTTTTCTAAATCGTTTACCTAGATAGACCTGTTGGGGAAAGCAAATATATCCGTGCAGCTTTAGTGCGGCAGGAAGTATTCAATTCATTCATTCAAAAGGCAGCCTAGATGAATGAGTATAGAATGGATGTGCCTTGGTGGAATTGCACGTATTATAAGTGTAAATGTGTAGGCCTTATACTTCTAGGCTCTAAATAGATGCAGTCGGATGGAGAAGCTGGGTAATATCATGCCAATTTCTGTTGCTACTTTCGATATGTTATGGTACATTTAACATCAAAACATATTGATAAGTTAATAATGTGTCAGGCTACAAGGTTTGGTGTCAACTTCCAACTAGGGGTCCAGTGATTAAGTAAAATAAATATTATTTTGAATATTTTTTTTTTTTTTTTTTTTTTTTTTTTTTTATTTTTTTTTTTTTTTTTTTTTTTTTTTTTTTTTTTTTTTTTTTCCTTTTTTTTTTTTTTTTTTTTTCTTTTTTTGGTCTACCCTAATTGAAGTAGCTCTGTTAAATAGGATCGTGATTTGTGCATAGCATTGCATGAATGACTGCCTGACACATAATATATTATTATATTTATGACTAACAATCAAATGATTAAGTAGTTAGAAACTAGTTGTTATGAATACATGTGCCATCAGTTGTCTTCTTATGAATGACTTGTTTGTCATTGAGTCAGTGCTGCTGATGCAAAGTAGGCCCTTTGTTACCAAACACCATGTAACTAAATTAGGATACAATTATGAGTCATTCGCAAACTGTTAAACATTAAACTGTTGGTTACTTAAAACTAACCTTCATCTGGGAAATCAAAAGGATATGTGAATATTTGATCTGTTAACTGGTTGCATATGTCAGATTTATTGCAGGACTCTGGCAGAGAAAAGCTGTTGCTATCAAACATTGTTCACAAACATAAGTGTATTGGTGAAGAGATAGATCAAATAGGTCAACTGATGGAAGGTTTGTGAAGAAATTTCATGCTCCCTTATAAAAGTATTTTTTAGTATTTTTAAAATACAAAAATACAGTAGTTTATTTTGATACTTGGTGTGGCTGCTGTATTTTGTAGTTTATTTTGATACACTTAAAATTAAGGTATTTGGTATTTTATTTTAAAATACATTTTGATGTATCTTTGCCCATCCCTGGAGACACTGAATACTGGAGCAATGATGCTGAAAATTCAACTTTACCAACACAGGAATAAATTACATATTGAAATATATTAAAACCGAAACTTATTTAAATTGCAATATATTTCACAAAAATAACAGGGTTTTTTCTGTTTTTGATCATATAAATACAACCTTGATGAGCATAAGAATCTTCGGTAAAAAATACAAAAAAACTTTTGAACAGTAGTGTATATCTTTAGAATTTGCAACAAATAAACATCTTAAAACATTTAAAAGATAGGAAAACAACACTGCACCTTAGAAAACACCTTTGAATTTTCTTAAGTTTTTACTTTAACAATATCAACATTAACTACTACTACTAATAACAATAATTCTCTCGGTTTCATTACCTTGAGCTCTTGAATATTACAGCTCTAGAATATTAATAATAATAATTACTACTATCACTTCTTCTAGTAATACAAATATTTCTCTGTTTCTTTATTTTGAGCTGTTGAATATTAGAGCTCTAGAATATTAGAATATAATAATAAAATAAGAATAACAATTACTACTACAACTACTACTAATAATAATATCTCTCCCTGTTTCTTTGTTTTGTGCTCTTGAATATTAGACCCTGTCACTCTCATCTTTCTCACAGCTACCCTTTCCATATCCACCTTTTATCAGGAAATCTAATTATAACTGCAAGCAAATTCCACTCAAATTGCACGAGAAGAATATTCACTAGTGAACCACTATGCATTGTTTTACATTTTCTCTAAGCTATTATCAGTTAACATCTCGGTGCGCTGCTATATGTGGGTTTTCGGGTACACTGCAATGATTATGAGTATGATTGTGAGGAATGTTTGTAAAATGGAAATATTCCACTCTTCACCAACACACACATACAGACACAAAAGAAAAAAAAACAGTAGCACTCCAAATATGGAACTCCAGGAAGTGGACCAAAAAAAAAAACTAAACACTGTGTAGGGACAAGTTTATATATAGGAATATTTATATAAGCATGCTATCATAACAAAAAAAAAAGCCATTTGTCGTTTTCAACATTTTGTATCCATAATAAACTTATAGAATTTAAGTAAGGTATATACAGTGACTGTCTATGGAAAATAATAAAAAATGCTCTGTGTTGGAATGCTCTCATTATGGACTTCCTGTCCCAGTGTGGGATCAGACAGTACTCTTACTCAGTATTTAGAGGCCACACACCCTATAGTTTAGCATCTTAAAATAGACACGTACAGGAGAGGAAGTTTGGGTGAGCGCACACTGTAGTGTGTGTCATTGCATTATGTAAACATTCTTACTGTGGCACTCTCATTTTCTTGTATATTCCAGCTCCAGTTAATGTGCCCCCACAATAATCTGAGTGTTGGCGAGCAGGAAGTGATGCTGTTACCTTAATGAAGGAGTCAGCCTGTTAAATAGCGCTTTCTCTAGACATACCATTAAATTCAGTCTTTAGCTTTAGCTATACACACTCTCAGTAAAGTACTCTCGTTCATTTACTCTTCTGCTTCTTGGACTTTGCATTCGGACTAAGAGAAGAGAAAGGTGAGGTTTTCATACCTACCCTATGTATTATTTCTAAGCAGAAATGTTTTAAGAAATGTTAAAACATAATTAATTACATTGAAAAACAATATGGATTTTTATTCTCCAGATATTGTATTTCAGAATGAAACCTGCCATATTGATTCTCTGTCTGCTGGGAGCAGCCTATGCTAATCCAGTGAGTACTACTGTGAATAAACTTTTAATGTTCTTCTGCCTTTCCATACATTTCAAAGAGTGACAATTCAACAATTTTTTTCTTGAATTATCACACAGATCTTGCATAAAATGGCTATGGAGGTGATTCAACATGCATCCAACTCTGTAAGTGACTCTCAGTTTATTTCAAAGAAACTTTGTCGTAACTTTTTAAAAATGTTTTAGGTAATGCTGTTCTTATAATCTTTTACATTCCGCAGTCGGAAAGCTCTTCAATATCAGCATCCTACGACAGGTTACTCAGAACTTCAGTATGAGTGCGCTTCAAGTCACCAACTGGATATTATAATATATTATATATATATATATATATATATATATATATATATATAGATATCTAAATAAACTTAAAGGTGTATCTAGAAGGAGGGGACAAAACTGTATGTTTCCGTAAAAACAAAAAATGTGATCAGTAAGTCATGGTAAAATAAGTTTTCTTATCCCAAGAATATCCAACTATGTATGCACGTCAAATTTCTACCAGGAAAAAAAAGATTTCTTTTGTACAGTATTAAGTATTTTTAATAGTCTTCACTAAAAATAATAATGTACAAACAAAACATACTGCATTATTTATTTATTGCAGAGTATAAGGAAACTGTCTCCCTTCCTCACATGACAGCTCAAGTAAGTGCAAAGGGACTAGTATGTCAAAAAAAAAAAAAAAAAAGCAAATATAATGAGAAAATATTTTTTAAAGATAATTCTGTTAAGAAAATAGGCTCACTTCACTTTCTCCGTTTTCTTGACAGAGCTCAGAATCAACTGAATCAGACTCTAATGAACCGGTATAACTAATAATTACTTTTCACATCTTTAGAAAACCACATCAATATGACTGCAAATGTCTTACTTAATGTTTGTTTGTTTATATATATGTACTACTATATGTAATACTGTATATATATTTTATTTTTTTCAAGATCTCTAGTGAAAGCCATTCTGTGGAAAGTCTGGTAAGTTACTTTGCCTTAATGCAACCTAAAACTCATGCTCTAAAGCGTATTGATTGCAGAGCAATTGATAACCTGTTTATACTCTCCCACGTTCTGCCATCTGTGCTTATCTAGATTGGAAAAAGTGAGACTGCACTTACATCAGATAACACTCAAAGCAGTAAAGAGAACGTTCGTAGGGTAAGGAATGTCCAATTCCATGCATCATACAACAAACACGTGTGGTTACACAGGAATAATGAACATCATAATGCATTCATACAGGGCTGGATTTACACCCTCAAATGGGTCCATAAGAACAACAATGCCATTGTGCAAGCGACCAGCCAGCCAGAAGAGAATGACATCAAATCCACTAGTGAAAGCAGTGAATCAAGTGAAAGCCAGGAAATGGTTGTTCTAAGCACAAAGGAAGAGGATAAGAGTGCGGACACAAGTGAAAGCACTGAAAACAGTTATATTGTTGACGGTACTGAGTACAGTACTAGCAATAGCAGCAGCAGCAGCAGTAGCAGTGAAAGCACCGAGTCCAAAAACAGCGCAGTGGACAGCGAAAGTCGCTCAACTGAGTGCCAGCCAGGGGCTGACAGCCAAGAATGTGACAGCGAGGAAGACTTTCCTCAGGATATCGGTGATGATGGTGCAACGGACCCTTTCAATGGCATCCTAATGCCTGATGTCACTGAGCCCTAGCAGCAGTTTAAGACAATTTTATGGCTCAATGCTCTGATATCTGCAAGTGGAAATATTAAAATGGGAATTTTCTATTAAGGAAAATATTGAAAGGAGGGTATATAAGGAGATGTATATAATATTAATATAAACCATTAAATAAATGTTAACAATACTGTTTTTTAAGGTACCTCAGTCTGTTTTTAATTTAAAATTACACGTATTGTAGGCATAGTTTGATCTTTTTATTTTACACTTTCTTTTTTTAATATTTGCTTTTTATAATTGGCTATCTCTGGAGCTGAAGTTGTGCAGTATTTTTTATATAGATTTTGTAGTCATTTATTTATATTGTTGGTATTAAGCATTTTCAAATAAAGTAAAGAAAGAGTCAAGCATTGCATGAGTCCTGTATTTCCCAGGAATTCTTAATGCTGGAAAGTTGCATATGCAAGCAGTATACATTCCTAAAATGAAAGGGTTGCCCTAATGCAATCCAAGAGTAATTACCAACTTCATTGCCTATAATTTTACAGATTTAGTTCATACCTTTGCACAAGCATGCCTAAACAATAAAAATGTGTTTAGAGAGCTGAAATGGCTGTTGTGTAACATCAAGCTATGAAAGAGCACTTTCAGCAGTAAGCAATATTGCAACTATTAAGTGTGTGTTTGACTTATTCACAAGTAATATATCATGTCTGTCAAACGCATGTCATTGCTGTTTTGATACCACAAGATGGTGGCAAACTTTAAAGAACAGTGGTGGGGTTTCCCTAGGCAGAACATCATGAACTCACACAAACATTACATGCTGAGCGGGACTTTCTGCCGTTTCATGTGTGCTGCTTTTGGCAGCGGGATAAAGATTCCTTACGCTAAGAATGGGGGTTTAGACATTGTAAGTTTGTTAATTACTGTATAATTAAAATTACTGTTTTATGGTTCAGTCTTCAGATAACAGACTAAGCACCATTGGCTTTCATTGTCTAGACAATTGACACAGTGTGATCCAAGATAATGGCAGGCATTATCCATTATGACAAGGGGAGAAAAACTTTAAATAATGGGTTTTTTAGAGACTGCAATATATTGTAAGATTTTGCCAGATTCCCCAGTTTAAAAATACAATATAAAATTGTCAGATGCTATTTTCCTCCGAGTTTACAGTTATCTGTTCAGCTGTCACTATATTAAATAGTAGGCTACCATCAAATTAAACAATACTCATTTTGTATGTTCTCAATATGAACGCAGCACTCATTTCGCACCACATCAACGTCAAATTGTTTTGGGGTAAGAAAGCAACATTTAGGCTAAAACCTGCAGTATAATCTGTGTGTGTGTTTATGTTCGTAAATTGTAGGCTAATTAAAAGGATCGTCAACACAAAAACGAAGATTCATCATTTACACCCATTCCAAACTTGTTGGAATATTGGAACGTAAAGAAGATACTCTGAAGAATGTTGGAAAGCCGTTTCAGTTCCATTTACTTTCACTGTAGGTCAAAGGGAACTGAAACTGTTTGGTAACCAACACATTCTTCCAAATATCTTCTTTTGTGTGTGGGGGGTTTCTGCAGAGGAAGAAGGCAGTTTGGGAAGACATGAGGGTGAAAAAAATATTCTTCATATTTTGGTAGACTACCCCTTTAACAAATGTGGAAAAATTTTTTTACTTTCCCCTACTTTCATCAGATTCATGCCTTAGCTTCTTAACTTCATCAAAAGTCTATGTCTTTCTGAAAGCCACCTGTCCAAGCGAGCCAAGTTCAACGCGCTCTACATAAGGGACTTTATGTGTTAAAGTCCCATTACACTGCGTTTTCACTCTGTCCGTGAGCAACGCGATAAACTAGAACGTCCCTATATTATAATGAAGCAAACAGTCTACTAGATCACCGCGTCGCGTCAAGCTGAACGGTGATCTTCCTAAACCTGATATCACACGAGGAGAGCGGCAACTGTCTCTAAAACGTGTAAAATCTCATTTAAACCATACACGACTCGACTATTATCTCTTTTGATGCCAAAAGAGGGGATGTTAATGAACAATTCTTTGACGTTTAACGTGAAGTACGAGAAAAAATATACCCAATTTGAGATGGGAAAGTCCCCGCAAGGAAATCCCCTCTTCATAAGATAATTTCGAAATTGAGTGAGGCTCTCACAGGCTGAAGCTTTCTGCCTTTGGTCTACAGCAGACGCATGTAACGTTAATAAGCCTATGACACTCAAACCTGTGCAATCTATGGGAAAATCGAACTTTATGTGTTGGTTTTAACGCGCGAGCGGATTGTTCAGAATGGATGAGATAAAGAGGGAGAACGACGCGCTGAGGGCGAAGTTGCGCAGCTGCTCTACACTCAACTCATTTTGCCACGAAACACAACAAGAAATTGCTCGTTTAAATCAATTGGTCACCTTCAAAGACGGAATTATTGCCGATTTGAAGGCAAGACTGGGGAAGTCTGAGAAAACAGTGGTCATAGAGGGAGAGGAGCCCTATATTGTAGGGCCGTCGAAATCTCTCATCGAGAGTTTGTGTAAGGAAATTTGCAAATTAAAGCAAAAACTCAAGGAGTCAGAGGCGGACGCCGCCCAGAGATTGGAAACCAGTAAAACAGTAAGTTAAAACACATTTTTCATTTGTCTTTCTGCTTCTCCTATGCAATCATCTACAAGATGTCAAGTTGATTGTTTTGCTCTGTACATCTTTCCAGCTGAAGCACTGTAAAGTAAACCTTCTTTGTAAAATACTAGAATTCCTTAATCAAGAAAACACGATAAGATAATAATAATAATAAAAGAGCTTTATCCAACCTACAATGATTTGGTGGTCCTAACTGATGGTCTACCAGTCACACCATTTGAAAAGTGCCCAAAACCCTTCTAAAACAGACCAGCCTGATTAACTAAGAAGAGCAAACTAATTTACAGTGGCAATTTTCAGTTTATGAGTATACATTTGTTCAGTAACACATGAATACTTCACAGTCTATGCATTAGATGTGGTGAGACAAGTGGATTTCTTGTTCACGTTCACCTGTCAGGAAATGGGCATGAAAAAGTCTTCTGATTGTTTGCATGTTCCAGGAGATCCAGAGGTTGCAAGAAAAGTTGAAGGAAAAGGATCAAGAGCTGGAGACCATCAGGGAAAGGCCTGACCAGGAGAAAGAAAAGGAGATCCAGCGACTGCGCTCCACCTTGGCCGAAAGCGATCGGACACAGGCCACCAGGGCCGTCCTTTGCAACTCTCTCGCTGAAGAAGCCGAGCAGTTGAAGGCACAGCTGGGAGCCACCGTGCAGGTGTGCCAGGAGCTTTTGGGACGGCTGGAGAAAGAGAAAAGCAAGACATCCTTGACGGATCAGAGAACTCAAGCAAATGAGGTGCGTTTGGGGAAACTATCAGCATTCTACAACATCTGGATCACCTTTAAAACACTTTATTTTAAACAACTATATTTGACCTTGCTTTTTGTATCTTCATCAGACAAAAGATTCCCCTGAAGTTCCCCATCTAAATGTCATCATCAGCAAGTTAGAAGATGAGAACGACCAGCTTAAAAAGAGAGTTGCATATGTAAGGCTCACATGATGGAACCGTTATTTGATCATCACCCACTGACATATTTTTTACCAGTTTCATTTGCAGAAAATGTCACTCAGTACCTTTTATGGAAAGACACAACAATGCAAAATATTCTTGGAAAATGTCATGTCATTTTTGTCTGTTCACATCATAAATACATGCCTTTTTTCCATCTCAGGTGGAAAGTTTAAACTCAAAGTGGCAGAAGTACGACTCCAGTAGAGAGGAGTACGTGAGGGGTTTGTGTCAGAAGTTGAAAGAGTCAAACGGTCTGGCATGCGCAGGTCCAACCCTGACCCAAACTCCGGCTGCGGGCAACGTGGCTTTGTTCCAGCAGGAGATTGCGCGCCTCAACGGCCTCCTGCAGGACAAGATGATGGAGTGCGAGAGACTCAGCAGAGAGAGGGATGACAGTAAAAGGATAGACCAGGAGCGCATTCAGATGCTTGAGCAGCAGGTCTTTATCATTATTTTGAATTCCTCTTAAACAGGAAGTCATTGTATGTTTGTCACAACAAAGGTGAGAAGTAGTTTTGCTTGGTGTGCTGCCCAAAAAACAAAACCTCCTGTTCTCCGTAGGTTTGGCACTATATTGAGGACTTCAATCGGAAGGGCAGACCGAGAAGGGCTCAGGGTAAAATCTGGCCTTCAAGATGAAGTTGGGCGACATTCGACTGCAAATACGCACACAGCAAGTCTCATACAAAATTCCTTATTTAAATAATTAAATTATGAAAAGAATTTGCCCTTTTTTATGGAAGGCAAGTTAGTTTAGGTTGTAAATACATGTGGTGCAACTCACCCAAAACCGAATGATATTTACCAATTCAAGATACTTGGAAAAAAGAGTTCTATATTCTTTACTTTTTTTTTAATAATTAAAAAAACTAAAAAAAAAGTTTTGTAATTTATTTACTACAAAATACCCTGCCAGCATGATATCTGAAACACGTATCTAAAAATATATTAGTATTAAAGAAATATTAAATAGTTTTTAAAAATATATATATTATATACATATATATAATACCACACCACACATACAATGGTATTTAAATTATATGGATTGTTTTAACTCACGATGAAACTGAAGTAGCAACAGATCTTTTCTTCAGTTTTTTGATGTACTTTTGAGAGCAGTGGATTAACAAAGAAAATGGGCGTTGCATTGAAAAATGAATTTGAGCGTGCAGTCGAACATGGATGGGCAGGGTTTAAGTGGACTAAATTATTAGAGAAGTCTGCCATGACAACATTTTGATTACAACATAATGGGGTCAAAAATAAAATAAAGAAAAATACATGGATGATTTGTGACACAATAACATACTTACAAAATAGATTTTCATTAAATGCTGGAATTTTTTCCCCCTTTCTCTCACACTGTAAGAAGTGACAATCCACATTTCTACATGATTTAACCCATAAAAAGTAGTCTTGGTGGTATAATTTAATGTATTTTGGCAGATTCAGCTATATCAAATTAGATTTTTGACTTAAAACCAGTGCATTTACGATTTTTAGGTCACCACTTGTTTTCAGTGCAACCTGACCAGCATGAGACTTTAAAATCCAATTCACTTTAAATAACACGCATTGTTTCTTCATCACTCAGAGCGTCCAAGAGGCCTCATCCTCACGGCGACTTCACATGGGCCTAAAAAAAGTTCCCCACCGACAGACGGACACTGCCGAACCCCGAAGAAACAGTCCCCCAGAAACAAGCTCAAAAAGGACCATCAGTAACACGGCACCGCAGGGAGCCGCTGAACTGCAGTGCCCTCGCTGTCTCACCACGTACGACGACGAGCACGCGACCGAATACCTAAACCACTGGGACGAGTGTGCCAAGCTGTGAGTCTCTCACCTCACTGACTTTTCACAGGGCACAGAAAGCACTGAGGACAGAATCACTACAAGCTTGCAGACTATGGGATGTTTGACAGGGTGTTGATGAAGGCAGGGCCACGTTTAAACAGGATGGAGTCGAAGGAAGAGCTTTTTCGTTTTTTTATTTTAAGACTTGGCTTTTTGATTGTGGGCTTGGTTGATATTTAGAAGGTCGCTTGCGGCATAGGACTCAAGATATGACTTTGGGTTGGTCATTCCCAGTTCAAAGGCTTACTCACATGGCTGTCATTGAACGCAGATGGTTTGGTTATGAAAAGTTATTCAATCTCAAGCACTTGTGGTTTATAAGTCACTGGGTTGTGTCACTTGTTTGGTATTATGGTTTTCAGCATAGTACATTTTGTTGAGTTTCAATCAAATTTTGCTTAATACTGTATTGCAGATCTGTGTATAATTCAGATGGATCGTAAAATTGGTATCATATACCTCACCAATATGTATTCTCTTTATCAGCTGGTTTGCACTTTTTGCTATTTTAATTATTGCCAAATACAGATGATAAAAGTACATAACCTTTTATATTTAATACATAAGCTTCTTTAGTATTAGACTGTTGAATATCATTCATACTGTTTTTGTGATGGTGCTATTTGTAAAGATTAATGTTATATTTTTATATTTCATTTTTTGTCTATTTGTAAGTGTATTGTTATTATTTGCCTTGGGCTTACATTTTAAATCAGAAATGTTCATTTGTACCAGAATATACAGAGCAGCACAGCGCACACTATTAATAATCTTTTGATAAGCGCTTTTTATTTATATAATATATATATATATATATACATACACACACACCGATAATATATAACCACATATATACATATATACACATATATATATATCTCAAACTTTAGTTTCCGATTTTAAATGTTAAAAGGCTCTGTCATATAACATGTCATTACATTCTCAGAATTTAAGTCACCTTTTGACTGTGAGGTACTTGCCATTCGAGCCCCCTCTGCAGTTGAAAACATTCTAGTTTTAAGTAAGAGAGGAAGTTCCCTACATCCTGGTAAATTGAGACGTGAAATTTGCACGTCTCAGATGCGGTCTATGACAAAATGGCCTCCTATTGCTGCACATTTGAACACTTTAACGGGGTTTTAAGGCACTAACAGCTAAAATATTGACAATAAGAAAATATCACAGAGATGCCAAACTAAGACAGAGAAACGTGATAACTATAGGAGGATTTATTTTTATAATAAAATATTTGCTTAAGGACCCATTTTGAAACTGTGTAATCTTGTTCGTGTCTGTGAGTGCTTGTACAGTCAAAGATAATTTTTAGTAAGATATGGGAAACCAGACACTGAGAGAGTTGTGATAATGCTGGCAAAAGCATGAGGCATAGTGTGTCTTAAAGCATTAAACTCAAGTCCCACGGGATTTGGAAGTGTATGTGTGTGTATGTGCACAAGTAGTGGAAAGCCCCTTCCCAAGCACAACTGAATGGACAGGCTATAACTGCAGCAAATTCTCAGCTGTCCCAAGGCCTGGAAGTGAATAGAAGAAGAGAAGCAGGCGACTGTCTGGTGGAGGGATATAGCGAGACTGGCTATTTAAAGGGGAGGAGGCTATGGGACCAAACAAGGCTAGTGTCTGTAACTGAAACTAGATGCATTGTGTGTCTGTGTTGTACAAACACTAATATCACAGAATCGAAATTCCTAATGTTAAACATTATTTACACATTTTGTGCCAAGCTAAACTGCTGCTATAGTTTCTAGAGGCCAATAACACATTATCCAAGCCATTATGAAAACGTGTGACAATTTAAATATAGTCACCATTGGTGACAGTCTGGAAAAACCTTGTGTGCGTTCATATGTGGTTTTGTGAGATATCAGGTCATGAATTTAGTTCATTTCATGGAGGGCTGTAGGGTGGATGTATTTTTTTGTAGGCCAAAAGCTACAAATGAGTTAGCATTTTAGCACCACTGGTTCTACCATTCTGAAGTCGATGAGTTTTACAGTAGATTAAATGCTTGAAATAAGGTATGTCGTTAACCAGCGCAATATTTTTTTACACTTAATTTATGACATAAAATACCTCAGTAATACCTCTTTGCGATTTATTTTTACCTCTCTTGAACAAGGTGTTTGCAAACAAGTGTCTAAATGGGACTACAGAGGTTGTAGGGGAAGCGGTCATATTGCGTTGCTAAAAAGAACATTATGTTGTACTTGTGTATTTGGTGTAATGCAATGTGATTATGCGGTTTAAGGTTAAAAAAAACAAACATTATTTTCCACAAACTGTACATTAATGTTTCTCCTCTATGCCCCACCTTTCTGAAACTTGTCGATTTTTACAAAGCTCATCGTTTCTGAAAAGCGAGGTGTGCTCTGATTTTGCCAGCTATCCAGTGCGTTGTGATTAGTCTAATACCTCAAGCGTGTTACGGAAATGTTACGCCCCTTAACATACTGTGATGCCCTGTCCGGCCGTAGCGAAGAGACAAAAACATTAAAACCAATTACAAACGAGGCATTTGTTGCATCCAGTTGGGACATATTACTGATCATAATGACTACTCTGTATTTTTATTTGCGTGGCGTATCGCGCCGCGTAAACCTACAAGCCATGTCTGCATTTGTGATCGGAGAAACGACAAACAACAAGCGCTACTCTACACTGCTCAAAACTCGCGTTTGAATCATCATTGGCAAATTATTTAAATATAAAAAACATACTTACAGGCTGTGAGTCATAAGCGCCCGTGACTTCTGCCCAACTTTTATAGAAAACCAAAGCCCCCCCCCCTTTGTGCCACAAGACTCCAGTGGCTACCGTTCAGGAAAACATTCCTCATCCCTCCAAAAAATGTGCTGCACACCATCTGAATATAAACTGTTAAACTGTTCTGGAACAGTGTTGTAATACAACTTAACCATTGATTTCTAGTTGTGTCCATTTTTGGAAGGCCAAATAAAGTATTTTCGCTTTCACAACGAAACACACAGCGACTCCACAACATGGCAGCGGTGGCAACAGCAAGAATAAAAGTTACGCCTTCTTTCTTTGCGTGAGCATTTGGGCGGCGTTATGCAAATCTTCCCACATAGTGACGTAGACATGTGGGGGCGTGTTAGAACAAGCCGTTTTAGGTAGGTGTGGTTGACTCTTAACTTTTATAAAGAATTTCTCTTTGGATTTGAGACTTTAGTCTTTGCAACTTTACAGATCTTCTTTTATGCACCAAGAGCTTTTAACACTCCAAAGAGAAAGGAAAAATTGAAATCGCATCATTGACCTTCTTTTAAGCGTCATGATAACAGTTACACTCACATGTTTTGTTTATAATCACACTTATGAAATCTATTGCAACTCTTATAAAATTATGAATTGAAAGAGTAGGCACTTAGTAGTGTAGTTCTATCATAGCCTACATTTAGCCTTCAAAATACTTAAAAGTTGTGTTAATTTGTGGACATGTAAGAATCTTAGACGTTCGTCGGTCACAGAGCTTATTTTCTGCAATAATCCAATGGAAAATCTATTGGGTTTTTGTTGAGCGAACCAGAGTGACAGTGAACTTTCAGGTTGGCCTACAAAAATAAGTCACGACTGCAGGGCTCTATTACATCTATATATTGACCCTGGACCACAAAGCCAGTGGTATATTTGTAGCAATAGCCAAAAATACATTGTATGGGTCAAAATTATTGATATTTCTTTTATGCCAAAAATCATTAGGACATTAAGTAAAGATCATGTTCCATGAATATATTTTGTAAATGTCCTACTGTGAATATATCAAAACTTAATTTTTGATTAGTAATATGCATCGCTAAAGGCCCGTTCACACCAAGCACGATAACTATAAAGATAATGATAAAGATATAGTTCTAAAAATCGTTCTCAATTTAAGATAGCTAGTTCACACCCAACCTATAAAGATACATACATAGGAACGCTATCGTGTGACACTTTGCAACTCTTTTTTGTTTTTTTTTTATGAACGATAAAACACTGACAGCCAATCAGAATCCTCTGACTTTACAGAGCTCGAGCATTTAAAGTGGCAGACGACGTAGCGCTGAGAATAACCAGACGATATAGTTCGCTGGTGTGGACGCTAATATCGTTATCTTTATAGTTATCGTTCTTGGTGTGAACGGGGCTTAAGAACTTAATTTGGACAACTTTAAAGGCAATTTTCTCAATATTTAGATCTTTTTGCACCCTCAGATTCCAGATTTTCAAATAGTTGTATCTCGGCCAAATATTGTCCTATCCCAACAAACCATACATCAATGGAAAGCTTATTTGTTCAGTTCAATTTAAAAAAATGTACCCTTATGACTGGTTTTGTGGTCCAGGGTCACATACAATACTTATAAAACAAGGATCACTAAAGTGGTTTCTGAAGAGTGATTCTGTTAATTGAATTGCCAACTCAACGTGTAATTTGGCTCCTAAATATCTCCCTAGAAATTTTTTTTATCAACACCTTTGTGTTATATCTGGGAAACTGGTCATAAGTACAGGCCCATATTCAGATTATATACAAGATCACGTCAGACATGTAAAAGAGCATCACAGTCCCCTGAGTCAATAAACCCTTGATGAGCTCAGACGCACGACCCTATCTAGCTGCCACGGGGGTAGGAGGGAAAACTCCAACAGGAGTTTCATGCTCTCTACTTCAGTCAAGTCACCACTCTCGAAATGACGTCGCTCAAGCACAAACACACACTTTGGTAGATGCTCGTGGCCGTAGCGTGTCATTTTTCTACCTGCAGGAGTCATTTGTTGTGAAGTCAGAGAGAAGATTGTGTTGCTGTTAAGAACGTAACTGGAGATGCGAAAAGCTGAAGTGATGGATGTGTGGGCCCCGCTGTAGTTTTGTTCTTTTTTACGAAAACCTTTCCTTGGAGAAGTGAAAGGTAGGCTGGAAGGGATTCCCCACATACACACTTCATACACACCTACAATAATGTGAACCACACAATTACGCAGAAAAGCACACACACCATACACACCACACACACACACCGCAATTCCCACCTTCAGAAAGTGGAAATAATTAGGTCACATGATCACATGACTTTTACAGTAAAACTATTCACAGAAAGACCAAATGTCACTTACACAATTAGCTCCACAACTGAGATTTAAAAATTCAGCACCAGCACAAGAAAAAAAATCCGAAGTAGCCTATCATGCATGGTGGAGCTTGTTTACCCATTATTATCCTTAACTTTACCCACTGTGTTGTTCCGAGAGAAACGCCATGCCAAAACGGATAAATGTA
>JADLZN010004235.1:0-15468 GCA_018155175.1 Sinocyclocheilus anophthalmus | reverse complement strand
TTCAGTTATAATTACAAGTATAAAGCAGCTCTACAGAAGATAATGTAGGTTGTTTTTTAAAATTCAGTTCAGTTCAATTGTTCTTTGACCTCTTTTGATAATGTCAAGTATAGCTAAAACAATAAATTTTACTGAATATAAATGGTCTTTAAGCACCACTGACCAAGTTAAAATTGACAGTGGACATAAATATATGCACATAGCCTTCTGCAAATTTACAAATTTCCTTTGACATTCTTAAGGACTGCTTATCCTCTTACCAGAGAGCAGTAAAGACAATTAAATCCTCTTATTTCTCTGATCTAATTGATAAGCATCATTAGACTCCTAAAGTTCTTTTCAGTGTTATAAACTCTGTGTTGAATCCACCTGCAGCATTATCCAACATCCAACCAATACACTATGTGACGATTTTCTGCGATATTTTGGTGAAAAAGTCTCTAATCTGAGGGTTCAGATTCAAGACACTGACTATGAAACTCAAACAAGCACGATATCTGTGACTACCTGGACTACCTTCAATCTGGTTTCTCTACAATCAGTGAAGGACATAATTGTTAAATTGAAACCTTCCTCTTCTCCATGTGATATAATACACCCTCGCTATCTGAGACAAATAATTGACACAGTGGGACCAGAGATTGTGTCATTGTTGAATAAATGTTTGTCATCTGGATTTATACCAGACAGTCTGAAAACGGCCACAGTCTCTCCTATCCTAAAAAAACCTTCACTTGACACTACTGTTTTATCCAATTTTCGGCCAATATCTGTATTACCGTTTATTTCTAAGGTGATGGAAAAAATTGTGTGTTTACAGCTTCAGTCTGTTTTAACAAATAATCAGATTTATGAGACATTCCAGTCTGGGTTCAAATCTTTGCACAGTACTGAAACAGCTCTTATAAAAGTTCTTAATGTTTTAATGGCTACAGATTCTGGAGATTCCGTCATTTTAGTAATGCTGGACCTATCTTCAGCCTTTGATACTGCTGATCACAAGATTGTTATCTCTCAATTAGAATCATTTGTAGGCCTGGGAGGTGCTGTTCTAAGTTGGTTTAAATCCTTTTTTAACTAATAGAAGATTTAAGGTTAAAATAGGTAATTGTACTTCATCTCTGGGTCTTTCAACATGTGGTGTTCCTCAGGGCTCGATTTTAGCTCCTACTCTTTTTTCTCTATATTTACTTCCTCTGGGTTCTGTGTTTAGAAAGCATGGAGTTTCTTTTCATTGTAATGCCGATGACATGCAAATATATTTACCAGTTACTAGGAAAAAAGAAAGTGCTGTAAATACTTTATCTGCTTGTCTTGATGATGTTAAATCCTGGCTTTCTAAAAATGTTCTTTTCTTAAACACAGATAAATGG
The DNA here is from genome assembly GCA_018155175.1 of Sinocyclocheilus anophthalmus. Taxonomy (NCBI): domain Eukaryota; kingdom Metazoa; phylum Chordata; class Actinopteri; order Cypriniformes; family Cyprinidae; genus Sinocyclocheilus; species Sinocyclocheilus anophthalmus. The sequence continues at coordinate 14,095 of JADLZN010004235.1, read as the reverse complement.
AGGTCATAGTTTTTAACTACTTTTTTAATTACTGTAACTCGCTGTACTATGGCATTTCAAAAACTCAAATTTCTCATTTACAGGTAGTACAAAATGCAGCAGCTAGATTTCTGAAGGGGTGTCAAATTTTTTATCATGTTACACCCATTCTGAGATCCCTGCATTGGCTGCCTGTTCAGTACAGAATTAAGTTTAAAATTCTTCTATTTGTCTACAAATCATTGAACAATTTAGCTCCGCCTTATCTTACAAACCTATTTCATCCCTACATCCCCACAAGACGATTACTATCCGAGGAAAAACTTATCCTTCAGATCCCTCGCACTCGTCTAAAGACGAGAGGAAATAGAGCGTTTGAAGTGGCTGGTCCTACTCTCTGGAACAATTTACCATCTCATATTAGAATGGCCTCCACTCTACCTGTGTTTAAATCTTGTCTAAAAACATCTTTTTACTTTGGCGTTTATTAATTGATTTTGTTATAGTCATATTATGTGTATTTGACATTATGCTATTAATATTTTACTTATTGTATTTGTGCTATTGACAGTGTACAGCACTTTGGTTGGCTTTTAGCTGTTTTTAAATGTGCTTTAGAAATAAACTTGAACTTGAACTATATGAGCATGATTGATTGAAGTTACAGCACAAGGTGGTGTTTTTGAAAACTGATGATATTTCAGTTTAAAGCAGCTCCTTCTGCTTGGAGACCAACATGGGCCACGATGAACCTAACTGCAGTAAAACCAGAGATTACAGTAAGTAAGTGGCAGACCTGTAAGTGGTATAATATTTTGAATCTGACCATGCAATGGGTGGAAATTATTACCTTCAGTCACTGTTGCCTCAACCTTTCATATCTGTCAGGAATCCGGTCTATGAACTTCAATTCACTCACCACCAGAGGTCACCCTTCCATTAAATTGACTCTCGCACTACACAAACTGTTGCATGTCATACATATCCCATCATCCATTGCACTGATTGCACACAGCTGTAACCAATCACACATTCACTATATAACACTCACTCTGATCACTTTCAAACTGCCGAGTATTGTTCTGCATTTCTCACTCCCCAAGTGTTAACTGCCTTACCGAGCATCGTGTTCTGTTTAGTCTCGGTGTAGTTTTATCCCGGTTAGCGGATAGTACCTTACCGAGCCTGTTAAGTTTCAAGTTTTATTAGTCTAGTCTTAGTCTTGCTTGTCTGTTATCATGGTCTATGATTCATGCCACGTATTCTGGATTAACCCTTTGCTTGCGTTCTGACTCTGTTTTGGCCCCTGCCGGACTTGCCTTCTACCTGATTTATCTCTGCCTTCGCATTACGATATACTGTTTTCTATTGTCGACATGCTGTAAAACCACACTCTTAATAAAAGCTTGCATATGGATCCGCATGTCTCTCGTCTCATAACAGATATGTTTTTGATGGAAAAAAGTTTACAGTTGTAAAATAACAGTTTAGATAACCTTGAGGACCTATATTAAGAAAGATAAATAAACAAAACGCTTAAAATGCAACCTAAATTTTAACATACTTTTTAAAATTTTAATTACAATACATTGCCGTACAACATTCAATCTTTCAGTTATAGGAATGAGTTAATAATAATGTTCATTAATGCAAACTTTATATGGTCTTCATAAGATCAGTGTTGTATACTTAAATGTATGACATTGCTTTAAATTTTTATTAATGAAATGTATAACTAATTATGTATTAAAACATGTTAAATTATTAATATATTGGTAACATTTTACTATAGGGTCTCATTAGTCAGCTGTTCATTGTTAGTTCATGTTAGCTCAGGTCTATGCAATTATATAAACAGTTACGACTTTTAAATCTTAATAACGCATCAGTTAATGTTGAAATCAACATTAACTAAGCTTAATAAATGCTTTAGAAATAATGAAACAAACATACAAAACTCATGAAATACAAACAGAACAAATTTATGTGTAATTCACATGAACAATTCATAAATTCGATACATCAATTTTTTACAAGTATGGCTTTAATTTATACAGAAATTTGATCTGCTGGATTAATTTATTTCTCCATTTCAATGCACAAATGCAATTTTCCTATGTAGTCCATAAACAAATTAGGAAAACATTGTGTCAGAATGTGTGTGGAAAATAAATAACTTTTTTTTTAATATTCCAAATACAGAAGCCGTTTCCTTTACAGCTGTTTGTACTTACAGATTGTTATTGCTAGTATTTAATAATAGTAACACGTAATATGTATACTTCAGCATGTTGATGGACAAATGGCTTTATTCTTCGGAATACAAAAAGAACAGATTGTAATGCCTTTATTTGCTATCAAATCAAATCGATACGATCAATGCATACACAGATTGCATCTGTACACAAACATCAAATATTATTATTAATATTATTATGGTTTGAAATAACTGTCTTCTATGTGTTTTCTATGTGTTTTAGAATTATAACTTTCAGCTGCCAAAATTGTATTTCTTGAAAGTCACTGGTACATTTGCAAGTTCTATTGTGGCTGGACAAACTGCCATACATAAACCCATTTCGTAACACTTAGATTAGAACAAATAGTCACTATCACTAAGAGTTTCCCCTCAATAAACTCTTAATTTGCACTTATTGATAGTAAGTAAGGTAGTAGTTAAGTTCAGGTATGGGGTAGAATTAAGGGGTCTAGAATATGGTCATGCTGAATAAGGCATTAATATGTGCATAATAAGTACTAATAAACAGCCAATATAAAGTAATATGCATGCTAATAAGCAACAAGTTAATAGTGAGAACTGGTCCTTTAAATAAAGTGTTACCCCCCCTTTCCCTAACATTCAACAGCCTCTTTGAAAAATAAATACTATCGCGATGCACTTTTGCCTGAAGTAACTGTTTCTAGGAATGGCAAAACCGTGAAAAGCTTATCAAATGCAATGGAAAAAAAAAAAAAAAAAAAAAAAAAAAAAACCAAAAAAAACAAAAAAAATTTGGTGAGAAATCTTAGCATCAAAGAGTTACAAGATCATATTCAAAGTACAAATAAGCATTATGTAGTAATATGCTAAATAAAATAATTAAAACTCTGGATTTGTGTGTAATTTTTTTTTAATAAATGGATTTAAGGTTAGTCATTAATTTTAGCTGTACAAAACGGGAAATTACTATACATCCAGCTCATCAGACCAACTTTTCATATAGAAGAAAGATGAAACTTGCCTGTAGTAGAGCCTTGCTGTGGAGGTTGCAATGTACCATGTACCATGTCTGGGTCCATTCTATGAGGTTATAAATTAGGATTAGGCCATTTTAGTGTTCCAGTTATGTTCTTTTAGTTCCCTATCGATACTTCACTCGTACTGCGTCTGCTAAGACATTATGGGAAAACTCCTTTTTCTCCGATTACTGAAGCCTTTTTAATAATGCAGTGTGACTGCACGGCCATTGGTTCATGCAGTAAATTAAAAACAAACCAATGGCTCGGCAACGAATAGACAGGGCATCTGGCTATATAAGCGGGCGAGGAAACATTGAATCGCATCATATGACCCCTTTAAAAGGTACATTTAGTGGTGTTGTTGCAAATGACGCCCTGTTTCTGTTACTCCTGACCGCCGCTGATGGTCACGGCGAGTGCATCTCATGCTTGGGGAAATCCCACGCTGAGGATGTGCTCAAGGAGACGGAATGTCCTCATTGCGAGGATATGAGTATCTCCTCTCTGTGCTCTAGGAAAAAGTAGCGGGGCAGAGGACCTTGGCGCCCAGAGATGAGCGAGCTCACGCCTGCCTCACTCTCTCCGAATAGAGAGGCTTCCTCCGTCCTCTTCTTCCAGCCAGAACAGCATCTCTCCATGGCTGTGAGCGACCTGGTCTCGTTAGGTGGGAGTGAGTGTGACGCACTTGATGACAGCATTTCGTTGGTGGCTTCGGACACAGAGGAGCTGTTGGGCTCGATCAATGACCCCGTCCCCCTGCCACCTACGGAGCACAGTGAGCCCAAGCTAGGCATGGACGCCGAGCTGATCTGCGTCCTGTCTAAAGCTGTGGAGGAGCTAGGACTGGAGTGGTCTCCACCAGAAGAGCCCACTCACAGCCGCCTGGATGAGAGGTTCTTGCCAGGGAGCCGTCAGGCCCCTCGTCAGGCCCTGCAAAATTACTTATCCTTCTGGGTCCCTTGTGGTGCTTAAGGCAAGTATGAGCCGTTCCTCTAAGCATAGCACAACTGGATTGTTCTGGTTCCCCATAGCGTCTTAGCAGACGCAGTACGAGTGAAGTATTGATAAGGATCGTACTTAGTTACAAACGTAACCTTGGTTCCCTGAGATACAGAAACTAGTACTGTGTAACTAGCCGTGCTATGTAGCTGCATGACTCAGTCATCGCTTCAGTCGAAGTAACCTGAGAATCCTATGGCAACATGCCCGCTTATATAGCCAGATGGCCCCGCCCATATTGGCGGGCTCTGGCGGACTTCATCCCAATAGGCTCATGCAGCTCCACTTCCGAGCCATTGGTTCGTTTTTAATTTACAGCACAAACCAATGGCCGTGCAGTTACACTGCATTATTAAAAAAAGGCTTCAGTCATCGGAAAATAGGAGTTTTCCCCATTAGCGTCTTAACGATGCAGTACTCGTTCCTGTATCTCAGGGAACGGAGGTCAAGTTTGTAACCGAGTATGTTTCATTATCATAGATTTTTAGTTTGTTTCTCATCACTTTCCTGTTTCCTTTGTTCTAGTAGTTATAGCAGATCAACCTCAGTTCTGAATCTGAGTCCTGTCAAGGAAAGGACTGCAACAGATCACCAATGTTCTGAACCTCTGGCCCGTGAGGGAAGAGGTAATAACAGATACCAAGTCCTGAGTCTTCAGCTTTTGAGGCAGCAACAGATACGACCACGTTTTGAGCCTCCAGCCTGCAAGGAAAGAAATAATCTATGCTCAGACTTCATTAAGTGTCCTCATCCAGCGAGATAACAACAGATGCAGCACATTTTGAGTCTCCATCCTAGAGAGACGAAGCAGATTGACCAAATTCTGAGTCTCTAGCCCAGAGAGGCAGAAGACACACAGACATCTGCAACAAGGTTAAGCTCCGGCGAGCAAACCTTCACTCCCAAGGTACCTTTGCTTGCATGTTCCAGGCTAAGGACCTTCTGCACCTACTCCAGGGCCATATCTGCATGTTCCAGATTTTAGGACCTTTTGGTGCTCCAGGAGATCAGCATCCTACAGCACTTTGTGTTAAAGGCTGTTGAAACGGATTCCTGCTCCTTTCTCCACTGCATTGCTACCAGCACAACCAGTGGATGAAGTCACCGCTACCGGACTGCTCACTCGACCACAAAGAACGTAAATATCACGTATCCAAACCTCTTCCAGACACCTTGGCATTGTTGTATATTATCAGTATACGATTTTTCTAATTTACATGAGATATTATAGCTGATTGTAGTTTATAGCAAATCTTTCATGTATTTGTTTAATGCATAATAAGGTTCTTCACCTTATTTCTTTCAGAGTAGCAACAGTTTATCTTTCCAGATAATGTAGCTCTGACATAGCAACACCCAACTTAATCACTTGCATTTTATGCATCTTAGGGACTTTATTCCTATTTCATTTATGGTATTCATTTAGTAGTTGTTGATTACTCTTGTCTATCTTTTGTTAATTAAATCTATTTTATTACACTTGTGTCTTCCTTGTGTTGATGATTCAGAAAGAGGTTCTACAAGTTAGAGATCCTAACAATCTTTCTTATGTGATGTATTCATAACCACACCTTAAGTGACACGTAAATTTAATTAAATAATTATCCTTTTTATTTTCATCATGTCTAAAAACGTGACATTTAGAGAGATAAAAAGTAGTCTAACAATTAAACCCATCTATGCATTGACTCTCAGATCCCTTGTTTGCAGATTCCCATGTCATTCAACAAAATTGTAACAAGGTCTGTATCTCACTATATTCAAAACTCAAGTATAGGGTCATGTGATGAGAATGCTGGAAGCACTTATCCAGACCTAAGAGCAATTTGGGGTCACCATTTTACCTATCCCCCATGTCTTTGGATTGTGGGGGACACCAAAGCACATTTGCAATCACATTTACACATTTTAAGTGTTACATAATTGTCCAGATATGGCCACTGTAGATATCAATAATATATTAATACTAACTAGAATCAGTTTAGTGTCAGGGCATGACTGGCAATGTCTGAGCAATAGCAAATTGTGTCTTTAAAGCTGACATCTAGATAAAGAAAATGCAGAGGAGCTCTGCCCAAAGATTTGCCCCCTGTGCTGTAATTCTGGCCCATTCTGAGGAGACCTTCTTTTATTTGGCTTCACCCTTTCCAACCTCTTTAGCCCTGCACAGAGAACTCCTGTTGAGAAAAAATGTCACAGAATAAAGCCTTGCCTACACTAGATGTCCAATTAGTTCTCAGACCAAAAAACAATTAAAAGATCTTCTGTTCATTTTTTTTTTTTCCCCATTTTCACAGTGCCAGTTTTGACTGGAAATTGTCAAGACCCAAGATGTTTTGAGGATTGGCCATTTTTTAACCCTTGATGAGTTCATAAACACCATGACCAATTCATCATCTCTTATGACTGACATATTGGATACAAGCTCAGGCATGCCGAGGGCCATGGTTACCAAGACTACAATGGCTGGTGAGACGGACCATAGTCGAATCCTTCTGTGCGGCTAAAAAAAACGCCTTGGGATTTACATGACTATTTGAGTGACAAAGATTATAGGCTGTTGTCTTTCTAACAAAAGTTCACTTCATTAGGATTCGAGCAGCAGAGCCACTCAATTTGGATGTGTATTTATCACAGTGGTTTAGCTTCACTTCAGTTTTCAAGTTGCCGTTTTAGCTTGCCTGTATAGTGGAGCCATGCTGCAGAGGTTGAAAACCCTCTACATTCATGCCAGGTCCATTCTATGAGGTTATAAATTAGGATTAGGCCATTTTAGATTGGTAAAAAGAAGCCTAACAATAAAATCCAGCTATCCGCTGAGTTTTCTATGAGCATCTGTAGAGAATCATTTCTGCACGCCCTGTGTAATGCACGGCTCTCAGATCCCTTGTTTGCAGGATCACATGCTTGTTATTCTTTGTCCAAATTTGAATCTCCTTCATAGCTTGCCTACCCGTAAATCCTTGTGGATTTGTTGTGGTCAGACACATCCAAACCCCCACCCCCTCCTCAAGATGTTCCCCTGTTCTCTTATTGGCTGTTTTCAGTCTTTTGGGTGTATGTGCAAGCTTTATATAGTGTGCTGCCTCATGCATTGAGCAATAAAAACGTGTGACTACAGTTTGGGTAAGCGTGCCATGTTTTTGCTCATTTATAGCTGCTTAGTAAGTAAAACTGTTTTGTTTACGCATTTTTGATCTTGGTTTTGTCTGTGCTGTACTAGAAAAATGTAATATTTAAAATACTTAAAAGTGTACAATGACAGATCTTTAAAGAGATCAGCTGACTTTCAAATGAAAAGTTAATTGCACATCTGGAAAAGATTCTTGAATAACTAATGTTGGTAACACTTTACAATAAGTTCATTAGTTTAACATTAGTGTAATGGTATTAACTAACATGAACTAACCTGAGCATACATTTGTTTGTAGTTACTAATCTACGCTCACGTTTATTTAATAAAATCCAGATGTTCATTTTAGTTCATGTTAGTTTCACAGTGCATTAACTAATGTTAACAATATTTTAATAATGTATTATTAAATGTTGAAATTAACATTAACAAAGATTAATAAACGCTGTATAAGTACAGTTCATTATTAGTTCACCATAGTGCATTAACTAATGTTAACAAGATTTTAATAATGTGTTAGTGAATGTTGAAATTAACATTAACAAAGATTAATAAACGCTGTAGAAGTGCCGTTCATTATTAGTTAATGTTAACTAATGTAGTTAACTAATGAACCTTAATGTAAAGTGTTACCATAAGTTTTGATAACAATATGTAGTCCTTCCAAGTGCAAGTTATTGGCAGTAAAATGACTCCATTAGGACTCATCTTGGTCTCATCAGCACTGCTGGCTGGGGTCTACGCTGCAGGTAACGTCATTACATACTGTAATATCAAACATTGTGAGACTAGTATTAGGTGAATGTATAGCCATTTAAAAATTGTGTTTTTAAGATAAAGCTTTTTGCTTAGCCTTATAAATGAACCTTGTGAAGCTCATACATTGCTTGTATGCATTTTTATCCATTCCTGATATTTTGCTGCATACAGAAATTTGACTTTTCATACCGGTAGTCAGAGATGGGCAGTATTTTAATGAAATGTATTTTTTTTTTTAATTTTTTTTAGTATTTTGTCATTTGTATTTTGCTGTACAAAAAACAAATCTAATGTCCTTTCAACCACAGTTTCTCCACAGGTGTAAGAAACTCAAAAGGGTTTTGGTGACCTCCCAAACTAACAGAGCACAAAATCCTGTGTTTAATCCTCTGCCTCTAAACCCCTATCTGTACCTGTAACCAATACTAAACATGAGTCTTTTTCTCTCTCTCTCTCCTTCTTGGGGATATATACATGTATAAATGCAGTGTTATATATGTATATACCCATCCAAACTGTTGTGTATGTGTGTAAACCAACGTTCCAGCAGTTCTAGAGGCCATCACTTCCCTCAAGAGCTTTCTCCCGTCTAACAGTATGGATCCTTTTTTGCTTCTCTGTTTCTGTGTAGGTGTCTATAGTCAGCCTTATAGCTAATGCGCTGGGCTACTCCGAACTAGGGCCCATTAAATCACTCAGGACACTAAGGGCCCTGAGACCCCTCAGAGCATTGTCACGTTTTGAAGGGATGAGGGTAAGATACAAAGCTATAGAGCTGATCTCTCTGCATGCCCATTCAGCAGTTACAGCATGCTAGAACTGATCGAACGGCAAATAAAACGAACGGCAAGGACCACCGAAACCATACCGGGGATTTTTTTTTTTAAGACAGCCGCCAATGAAAAGGACTCACCCTTTTCATGCACACCTCTTCCGTACCACATTAATGATCCAGTCATGATGCAGCTGAGATAACTGTGGAAAATAGGATGTGAAACGCATCTCTGTTCCCTGATTTAACTGAAATCGGGTGTATGATTGACTGCTAGTTAAGTAATTGTCAATGTATCAAAGCTGCCTCATTACAAATAATATTTCAAATTGGCCCTGGAGGAAAAAATAGCATGAACAATTATTTACAAAACCAAACGCAACACCATTAGAATCCCTCCTCATTTCACACAGCATTTGATCTGCAATTGGCTGTTCATTTGGCCTGACTCAACTTCTGCTTTTGATGGAGAGCCCCCTTCCTTCCATTTCTCCTCTGTTACACTGACCCTGTCTCTCAGAGAACAACCAGCAGCACAGAACACTTTACCACTGAGGTCCCCACTTCACCCGTACTACGGCATTCTAGATATTCTCTTAGATGAGCACATTTAATATAATTGAACCTTTGCTAAGCTCCACCCCCTTGGTTACTGTTTCTCGTTCAATGTGAGTGTTATTAAAATGTAAAAAGTATCTTTTATCTACCAGGTTTCTAAAGAAATGAAATTACACGATGAATTAAGAATTTGAATCAAGGAAAGAGCTCAAATAAATTAAGTAAACATAACTGCACCTATGGTAATGTAAACTCTTTAGTTACTGTGATTTCTAGTACTATGAATCAATATGTAAATTAATTTAAATTAATAATAATCACTTTAAATTAAATTCAAATTTAGAAGTCCAAATTGAAGTTGAACATGTTCATTTGGGAATAATACATCATATGATAATATTATATGTAAATAATGACTTTTTGTTTTTAAAGAAATTCATATTTTTCTTTAAGGATTCATCAAATTGATTAAAAGTGACTGTAAAGACGTTACTAAAATTTCTATTGCAAATAAATGCTGTTCTTTTGCAAGTAAAAACATTGTAACTGTTTTTTCAACATTGATAATAATAGTAATAATTGTTTCTTGAGCACCAAATTAGCATATGACACTTAAGACTAGAGTAATGGTTGCTGAATTTGCCTTCACAGGAATAAATGTTAAAATCTATTCAAATAGAACACCGTTATTTTAAATTGTAATAATATTTTACAATATTACTGTTTTTGCTTTATTTGATCTAGAATCTAGATAAATGCAGCCTTGGTGAGAATAACAGACTTCTCTCAAAAACATTAAAACATTTCACAACCCCAAACTTTTAACAGTGTAGATTTCTTAAAGTTTCATTGAGAACTTATCTAAACATGCAATCTCCCATTGCTTTAATTACACAAGACCAAAGCTTGATATCATTAGCAGAATTGCTAAGTTTTATAATTGGCATTGGACCTTTTAAGAATGTTTTAAAGACTTGGCCAAAGAGTCATTGGTCCAGGTGAAGAAATGGGCTATTTACCTCAATCCAAGAGCAAAGTGACAGTTTCCACTATAAACACAATACCTGTCAGTGCTGATGTTTTTTGAACACTGCAAGGTCATCCATAGTCATCATCCTAATTTGGCAAGATAGGTGCTTTACCCCCGTTGATGGTTGTGTGAAACGTTGCTTGGTGTTGTCACTTTCCAGTTCTCGTTACCTGTGGATGGTTGCCCTAGCTTCTGTATCCGCCTCAACCCCTCCTCACCTCCTCCCATGGCCTCCCTCCCTCCATTTCAACTGGGTTTCACGAATTCAGCCCATTTGGCCCCACGCTGCCCAGCACAAAGCAGCGTTGAGGAACCCCGCTGGAGGCTCACCTCACCCCTCTTTGCTTGTCTAGGATCTGCACATGGGACTGTAAAAAAGAGAAACCCTGAGTGTGAGAGGGAGATATTTGCTAAGCTTCTGTATCTCTCTGTATCTTTCCAGCTGGTTTCCAGTTGAAGCCTTTAGCAATGTGGAGTGGGTGGCTTCTTTTAGTTTTGATTAGTTAGGACATTTAGAATAGTTACTAGTCAGTGGTTTGCAAGTTGTCAACACATAAGCTTTGGAGATGTGCAAGACCATGGAAGTGAGAGGTTTGTGTAGATTTTACTTCCAAACAGAGTGAAGCGTAAAGGAATCAGAGTAAAGAGATCTGTGATCTCACACTGCTGTTATAACTAAAGGTATGCCTGGACCCAAAAATGACAGATAAGATTTCTCAATTATCCAATTTAATGCTGTATTTGATGGTATGTTTGCCCTTATGTATACATCTGCTAACAGGGCTCCAGACTTCAACTAAAATGGTTGAAAATGTGATCAAAACAAAGCAAAACATGACCACTAATTTAAAATCTAGTCACCATTGGCAATAGTCAGGGCAACTTTGCATCCATATGTAGTTTTGTTAGTTGTAATCTTGTTAGAGCATGGGCAAAAAACATAGTGGCAGCCATGATGTCTTTTCCTGCTTTGAAAAACTGACTCATGGCTTGTGAACTGGTTCTTTTTAATGAGTTTAAAAATCATGAAACTAATGTGCTTTTTAATGAGCAAATGTTTCAAGAAACTAATGTGCTTGTGAGTTAGTTGTTTAAATAAGGCTTGCTCAGGCAGTGAATTGTTCAGGCAATGAGTTCCCTTGCTGAATCACAAATAGTTTTTCAATCTGACTGTAAATGAACCAGGACATGTTACTTATTAATTAAAAAATTAAATTTTACCATTTGTTTGTATTTATTTATTTATCATAGCAAAGTCACTTGGCTCCTAAATGTTTTTAATTAAGAGCCATGCGTACACTTTAAAAAATTCTGGGTTAAATATAACCCAGCGCTGGTTAAAAAGGGACAAACCCAGCTATTGGGTTGTTTTGACCCTGCTTTTGGGTTGTTTTGACCCAGCGGTTGGTTTCAAAACAACCCAATAGCTGGGTTTTGTCCCTTTTTAACCCATCGCTGGGTTCGTTTTATAACCCGCGCTGGGTTATATAACCAGCATTGGTAGAGTGTAGCTAGTAATGTGATTTTATTCCTGTCCGCCCTTTTTATACTGTTTATGGAATTTTATTTTAATAGTATTTATATTAGTTTGCTGTATTCTGTCTTTCTCTCTATTTCTTAATACGTTTAGTATTGTACTTAAGTTAGACTGTCATTTTTGGGTGAATCAAAATGGTGTTTTCCTAGATTTGTTCTGTTTGTGTACCTGTTATTGGATTCATGAGGGTGTGTGAAATCAATTTTATGTAACCTGTAGAAGCATATAAGTCAAAGTACAGAGAGAACAATGAGTTACCCTAGTGAATAATTGATTTCAATTTTCATCAACTGATATGCTAAGTTTTAAATTAGAGTAAAAAATGAATAAATGACTTGATAAGGAGACGCAACAGTGGAGAAATAAAACCAGCTTAGACTGTGGTATGTCTGCAATTTTTTTTTATTCTGACCGATTCTCTGGCCAGATACAACACACTCAGTATAGTAATTAATTATGATGTATGTTTTGATTAACTAGAATTTGATTTACCTTATTCATTTATTATCCTAGTTTTTCTGTACCACAAATCATTTATCGAACACCAGCCGGCTTTGAAACGGTGGAAATCACTGCTGCCTCTTCTGTCTATTTATTTATTGATTTTAACGGTTCTTGAGATTGCACAAAGATGTCATGTAACACGCATGTCTTGTTCAACTGCCAATGCACATTATGCACTTTTGAAAGCCATTTTCCCTCACTTTGATATCTGTGTCGATTCTCACAAAGATAGTTTGTCTATGTGACATTTGAACGTAGTCTTTATTGAAAGATGGACAGTGATTCTCCTGACAAGTGTTTTTTCCTAGGGGGCTTTCAATTTTCAGCTCTCCAAATTCTTACTTATTCTGTCATCATTACTCGTACTGTATTTTTCTGTATTTCTCATTTTGAGTATGTAAAACAAATCAGCACTCAAAAACATCCGCTAAAGTCAGCCTGGTCCCCTGCACTTGCTGAGAGAATCCTGCCGTCCTCTGTGCCTCTCTGTGTGTTCAAGGGGGGAATATGGCTCCACTTTTCAGTATGTGAGAGATTTGCATGCTCAGCTGCCTGCCTGAGAGCTGCGGCTCGGCTGCCTAACACAGTTAGTGAGCGTCTCCTGGCACGCTCTGTTCATCAATAATCACTGATGGGCAATATCCTGACTGGGACAGTGGGGGAGGGGAGGGATGTGGAGGTAAATGGGTTGTGGGGAGGATGGGTTGATATAAAAAAAAAAAAAGGGTTTAAGTTACTCAAGCTTGCCAAGGCAATGTTAAAGTAGTTGGGTGGTGGGTTGTGGTTTTAAGGATTCAAGGGGATGTAGAAGTTGTGTGAGTCTGTGGCATATTTGTATGGAAGGTGTTGCATTAATTTTTATAAATATACTGCTTAGTCAGAGAGCTACTATTTAGGGCTGTAGTCCTGGAAGACCCCAGCACTGTGCATTTGATAAGTAGGACTTTAAGACTTTTCTCAATACACAGTATTCATAAAACACTAGGCAAATGACTTGAAGTTTTTCAAAGATATTCTGAATTGCACATCTGATAGGACCTTTACTCCTCAACACCTCATAGGTCACGTCACAGTGCAAACATGGTGGATGCTGTATGTCTTGTATGTATTGTATTCAATATTCATACTACATGCCTGCATCCTTAACGTCTGCTAATAAAGTATGTTCTGTAGGTTCTTCATCAAAAGCAGTATGTAATTTTGGATTTTTGCATCTACCCACATTATGCAGTGCTGGGATAATCCAGGACCAGAATAAAGAAGCACCTATTTAGCACTCTTTTTTGGAATTCAAAAGATATATTGGCTTTTTGAAATTAGTATAGGCAAGGAATAGCATGTAGAATGTAGAAGTCACAGGCCACCCAAGGGGGGGGGGAATGTTATTTATGCTTACAGCATGGCCAGTAAAAAATAGATTTCTTAACCACACAAGTATGTATATGCTAAATTCCACTATTACTACATTAATGAATTTATATTTCTGCAAAGAAATAACCAATCAGTTTACAACTACTTAATTGCTTCACTCATGAATATCAATTGCCTTCAAGAGACTTAATCATTTGCTTATGAATTCATATT